>CAUJRU010001420.1:0-73527 GCA_963277665.1 Viscum album
AGATGGATGTATAGATTTCTCACAAAATTCTCTAAAAAGGTACAGAATTGGACTACCACAATAGTAAATTTTTGAGGTAATAATGTATGCAATGCCAATGGTAGTAACTTTTTTAAAAAAAAATTGGATCGTGACTTTTCAATCCATGTAAAATATGATTCATTATGTCAATAGACCTCGAGATTTTACTTGAATACCCATCATATACTTTCACATGCTTTAAAATCTAAAGGAAGGTATCTTTATCCCAATTTTTCATTGTAAAAATTGATGGAACATAATTTTCATTCTCATCAGGCCAAAGATCATGTTTTATGTACATTACTTATAAGTAATTTTGAGAATTGAGATTATCCTTCAATATTACATGCTCATTATGAAATGGTATGATCAAATTTCCCTAAAAATCGTTCTCAATATTCATCACATATTGATTATTCTACAACAAATTAAATTCCCAATATGGATGTTTTAAGAATATTTTTTTCTTCCATTGCCGCATTCTAATTTCACTTGATGATGAACTTCGAAACAATTTACTACATTCATTAAAATGATGAATCTTCCCAAATTCTGTTTCACCATTTCTATGTTGGGAAAATATTTCATAAGTAGTTAACAATATTGGAGATGGTCTACAATCAATGAAACTATTAAATTTTGATCTCTTTAGGAAAAATCTATGATATGCATCGAAATAATCATTTATGGAACAAGAATAAACATTTTATACTATGTGGTATCCGTTTTGGGTAAAAATTAAATTACATATAGGGAAATCCAAACCCAAGTAAGTCTTACAGCCCTATAAATTCCCAAGCATAGGGATGTCACTAATGGTCCACATTGAAGTAGCATTCATTTTGAACATTGTTTTAGAAGAACCATCTAATGTCTCAACTCCTTTTCCCCATAACACATGTAATTATTTAATTAAATGTTACATGTATACATCAATATCATTTCCAAGAATTTTTTCTAGTAATAATCATCAAAATTATAAAATGAATTTTATCCATAAAAATCCATGGAGGCGGATTCTATGGGATAAAAAATAGGCAAACTGATATAACTGGTACTCAAAGTCCTAAATAGGTTGAATCCATCAGCAACAAATCCCAATCGAAAATTCCTAGGATCAACTGAGAAATCTGGATTTAATGAAAAAAATGTATTGCATGATTCTCAATCTCATGATTATCAAATTATCCCTTCATAGTTATTATCTACAAATTCCACTTCATGTGTTTAGTGGTTTTCAATGACATGAGTATTCATTTAAATCTTGTATTTAAATGAAAAAACATAAATCCTTTGTAGGTGAGTTCATTTTATTCTTCTTCATGGTACTATATTAATTCTGACTTCCACCAACACCAATTGACATACATCTAGAAGATGAAAATTTTTTACAATCATTTCTACTTTAATAATCTCATCAATAAAGGATGCATTCATTGGGACATGCATGTAGTTTTCTATAATTCAAACCAATCCTATTAACAATTTTGATCATATTATAAAATTAATCGATGATGTTTTCTTCAGGAAAGGCATCATGTAAAAATTTAATTATCATATACATTTCCTTATTTGTAATTCCACATTGAAATTTGAAAAGGTAAAACTTCAACATAAAAGAATGTTTTGAAAATTTCAAACATCCACTATACAAATCTTGATTTCCATCGTCAACTAAATTTTAAAATGTATTTTCTTTTGTAATGTTTTTTATTACATTAGTCTCCAAAAAATCAAGAGGATGATCCAATGTTATGTTAGAATCTTGATCTGGTTGTCCTATAGTCTCAAAAACATCACTTGTCACATTGATATTTGTAGCACCCTCATTTGGTTGTTCTGATATTTTTTGATGTTGATGGTGGTGTCTTTCTGTTCCTAATGCATCGTTTATAAGTTTTTTTTTCATTTTCCATTGTCGTAGAAGTAGGGAGCTCATTATATTGATTGAAATTAGTACTCAACCATTATGTAACATTATATTATTTATTCTAAAACCAACACAAATATTGACCAGGGAATTACTTCAATATTAAATGTTCATAAAAATCATATATCTTCATCCATCTTCTAAATTTACATTAAGGACAAGGACATCTTATTCTCTCTTCAACGAAATGATTGGAAATTGATAAAACTAAAAACTCCACTAAACCCTTAACATACTGAGTTCTATTCCTCGATAATGTGATCCATCTTTTATCCATGTATATCATAATGTGACTACACATTATTAAAAAAATTAAACACATAAATATTAATAAATAGTGAAAGATATTGATATATACTAGTTGAAAAAATATATTAATATGTTAAATAATTTTTTACTATATAAATACATATTTTTAATAATGAACCCACACACATGAAAACTAAATAATGCAAATTATATGGATCCAAAAAAGAAGATGTGAACAAGGATCCCATCCTAGTATTTTTTTTATGTCACACTACACCAAAACAGATGGACAAACTGATAATGTCATAACTTTGATATCACTAATTTTAGGGCTTGATAAATCGTATACAAATTGAATAGATGTTAGGAAAATGAAATGGAAATAAAATTTATCATAACAGAAGGATTTTAATTCTTTTAGTAAATAGATATAAATTTGGGTTGGAAAGATCACAAGTGAAATGGTTTCTAAATAAGATTATAAAAATTTGAAAAAGGGATTGTCTCATAAGTTTGGGTCTACAAAATATATTACTGGTCAATCCAGAGTTTCTTATTTCAGGGTAATGGGTTTTGTAGATATCCTGTGCTGAATTTAATTATATCATAAATATCCTTAAACAGGATAAAAAAAATTTATAGATTTTATTGTGATAATGTACCATTAATACATTTATTGAAAATGAGCAAGTTTTGGTCGAGAAGTAAACCTCTACAGAGCCTTCTATATAATTTCATTTTTTGACTAGATGAATGATATGATGTGAAAACATGTTCAATATTCTAAGACAATTCATAATTTTCTAAAATTAATAATGGTGGAGGCATTGGATATGTTCCATGATTCATGGTTTCTAATGAATGAAATGTTTAGGATAATGAATTAGAATTTTTAACTATTGACGAGGGAGTTAAAGGTAGTGCATCAAACTATTCATGATTCCCTAACCAAAAAATCATTTTTCTGATGAGCCTAATACTCCTCCAAATATTACCCCATAACCTGTTAAACCCTTGATCAAAAACTCATTTTTAATCTTTGATTATTAATAAAAATAATTATTTTATTTATATTCTATTATTTTATACATTTATTATGTATTTACTTTTTACTATAGTTTTATTTTTAAAAGCCTTTTTATTTTTTAGTATACATTTATTTTAGGTTATAATAACATTCTATAAAGAATTAGATTTCTTAGCTATAGTTTTATGTTATTTTCTTATTTATTATAACACTTCTAAATATGCTTTATGAAAATAGAAATTTATTACTTTCCGAATCCCAAAGGATAGTTAATTTTATAATTTATCCATATGTTTTTTAATAGTCTTGGAAACCTAAAAAGGATATAGAAAATAAAAAATAAAACTATATTATTTATCTATATCAAATGATGTATATAGGGTGTTAGAAAAACTATTCCTAGTATGATGTTAACAAGGATTTTGTGAAAGCCTTTTCAAAACACATCTCATTTATGATAGGTTTAAATATAGTTAGAAAATATATTTTAATTGATAATCACATGAAAACCCAAATATCACTTTTACAACCATTTTATAAACTTATATTTTCTTCCTCATTAGAAGAAAATAATCCTTTTGAATATATTACTTTAAAACCATAACATTATTTAAAACCACCCATTATAGTTTCTATTTTATAAATAATTTAGAAAAAACCTTTTGAAAACACTTCCAAAACAAACTAATGAATCAAACCCATTCTCAAAAACTATAAAAATAAAACACCAAGTCACCACATCACATATGTGATACAAGTAAACAAGGAGAAAAATATGGGTTACCATAATATTTGTCAAACATGGTTACATAAGGAATGAGTTTTCCCAAATGGAATCCATATATTATCATGGGAAAAAGAAAAGGTCAAAATGAAAGATAGTCATAGACCTTACCAATACATGATACCTACCACTGTCATATGTTTCATCCAAATAACATAAGTCACATGTGTATCCTAAACCTAGATTTATAGGGGTAATCCACACTGTCCATGGTATACAATACAACTAGGGGACACCAATTGTGTGTCATTATCATGTGTAACATAAATATAGACATCGTCCTTTGTTAATATTCATAACATGATATAAATAATAGGGGATGAGTAATAAAAACAAGTTTCATGATTAATGAAACAACATAATATAAATCTAACATCACCACCAACTCCCTAGAAATAATCGACACCAAAAACATCATCCATGTCATAAAAATACATATAAAAAAAAGGGGGAGTCATTGAGGGTATTACATATATTACAAGTAGTTCTTTATGAAAGTCAAAATGAGACTTTTTAAAATAATCAGAATTCAATGTCAATTTAATCATCTTTGAAATACCATTTCAAATAATTCATTATAACTAACCATTTAAAATCCCATTTAAAATCTTCATTAACATTAAACCCTACGATTTCAAACCATTAAGGAATCCAAAGTGTCCTTTATTTTGAAAAGATTCCACACAAAAAAATATTATCAAATTCAAGTCCCAAGTAGGTTTAAATCCGCTTAAATCATATAATTCATTTAATAATGTCATTAAACCCTTTCAATGAACACATGGAAAATGAAAAAAATATTGATAAAAAAAACCTTGACGGAGCCTTTATTACTAGTTTGGAATAACATTAAAACATGTATAAATTCATGTATAAATATCACATATATATGAAAGTATAACCAAAACATATAACTAGAGGATGGAATAAGAAGAACAAGAAGGATGTTACTGATGGATGGAGAGATGTGTGGAGTGGCGGCAAGGGTTAGGACCCACAGCGGGGATGTGAGCTAAAGCTTTGGTGGGTCGTCGAGGATGAGTGGAAAGCCACGCCAAGGGGCAGTGAGGTAGCGAGGCATGCTGAAGGGAGTAGATCTAGGGATTTGGGGTCACCTTGAGGGGGGTCTCAAGGGGTTTGGGAGGGAGATGTTTCAGGACTAAAAAAATAATTCAATAGATATTTTTAATAATCAACTAGTATATAATTTATAAAAAATATCAGTGGTATAGTAAACTGCCGATAAAAACTACAGCAAAAGAATATTTATGTTGTAATGTATTATAAAAGGAAACAAATGATCGAACATACTCCTGATCCAATGATATTTCTATGATACCACAGGTTATGGAATAATTGAATTCAGATTTAGTAAAAATATTAGTGTAATACATAGTGAAAATAATTTTAAAATATATCATATAGAATCAATACTAATACTATAAGCTATAATTAAAACAATTTAAAAATAAAACAAACAGAATGGACAAATAAAATTATTCTCATTCAATTAAAATAAGAATCAAAAAATTAAATGGTATTAAAATTATTTTATCCCAATTAAAAAGATATCCTTTAAAATATTATAATAGGTATGTCTTTGTAACACCCCATGATTTTACTGCACACTTCTCATTTAATAATATAATATTGTGGGTTGTACGCAACGTCGAGTTCTAACACATCGCGACCAATCAAACATACCATTATGAATAGTAATACAAACTTTTTGAAATTTTACCAATCTTATATTTCAATATGGACTTAATTTTAGGGTTTGGAATACCAAATTATCTTAGGGTTATTTTTTGGTATTTTTCTGAAAACATTTAGTTTTTGATGAATAGTGAAAAATAATAAATGTTAATTAAAAAGGACTTTTTTATTCAAAATTATTTATAGTGATAAATTATAATATTGAGTAGTTGATAAGTCTAATTAGATAATAAATTTATCATTTAATCAAATATTGGACATTGGACAAAATTTTACATTTAAACTGGACATAAGCATGTGTTAATGTTTTGATAGTTATTATTTCATAAAAACACCCCTTTTGTTTTGACCACAAGAATTAATTTTAAATTAATTTCTACCACTTCAGTGTTTTGAATTTAGAAAAATGGATTCCAAAATTAGAATCAGGGGGTCCAAATTTTGTAAATAAATATCTTTTATTTTTAGACATTTTGAATAATTACGTCGGTAAATATTTTATTTACCATGGTTAAAGGGTAAATGTGGTAAATTAGGGTAAAAATTAAAATTATAATAATATTAAATTACCCTAACACGTGTCCTATCCCTATTTTATAATACACGACTGACCATGGGCTTCCTTGGGATAATTTTGGGACCCCATGTAGCCACTTGTAAGTGATAATGACACTTTATATTAATTAAATTAATGTAAATACAAAAATGACATAAGCATTTATCTTATAGTAAAAAAAATTTTACATAGAGTTATATATGCTATCTCTTCGACTATAAATATTCATTAGAAATATAAAACTATTTAATACACAATGGAATTTTATTAATAATTTTTAGACATTGAATAATTAAATTTATTTGTGACACAATAGTGATGAAATATCATCATTATTAATGAAAAAATAATATAAATTGTCTTATAAATGTTAAACTAAATATAATTTGAACGTTTTGATTCCATAAACAAATTTTAATTGTTAAATTCACATGTTAGTATTGATTAAATGAATATTTTTCGACGTTATAATGCTCTTATAAATTTAACAAAAACAAAATAAAAAATAGTGTCATAATAGACATAAAATTGTTTTTCAAAACAAATAATATATTATTAAATTATATTATATTCCTAAAAATTTGAGGATCATCCAAAAGTCTTATATATTGAAAAGTGTATCATTAATTAACCATATGGGGTTATATTAGATGTTTATATTATGATTATTAACCATATAATATAAAAATACAATGAGACATGGTAAATGTAAAACTAATTAACTAAGAGTTAAATCTAACAGATGAGGTTAATATAGTGACTCAAACTAGTCTAAAACCTATTGGTTGAGTTTTTTTTGACCCATACATACATTAGACTTTAAATAATTCATTTTTGAGCCATTTTAAAACAAACATGATTTTTTTATAAAATAATATTTCAATCATTTCTTAAGGTGCCCCTCACCCCTCTTTTAAAAACGAACTTCCACATCTCTATAATTCACCGCATAAAAGAAATTTGGCTCAGCCATCCCCTACCCAAATACACTCTAAACTGTCGTCCCTTCATCCTATAGGTATTCCTTTAGTTATAAATCCATCCTATGGAGCCTTTTTGATCAAATCAAAAGGATGAACCCAAAGAAGATGTAAATATTTTATCATCTCTTTCAAGTTACATTCTTCTTCAACTTCTTTATTCTTTGTTGTTTCCATTAATAAATAATAACTCCAGTATATTCTATATACTGGGATGTTTTTATAAAAATGGAACAACCATATTCATTATTTTATCCATCCTATGAATGATATGTCACAATACGTGCGTATGTACGGATTACCGTCTCCACGTCGTGGTGTAGTTGTTATTCAATACATTATTAGTTGGATGGTTATAATAATGATGTATAGTTGATGTAAATAATAAATATAACATGATAATTATTATGTATATATGATATAAAATCAAATTATATGTTATTTTAATATCAAAGTAATGCTATTGTCGCTCGTGCGTATGTACGGATTAGCGTGTCCACGAACGTGATGAGATTCATCCCCCATCGTATCAATTCAAGAATAATTTTCATTTGATGATAAAAATACTTTTTAAAAACATAATATAATTCTGAATTTTATTACGATAAATCATATCCACAACAATCATTAATTATGTAAAAATGCATATAACGGAAAACGAATCAGTTAACACCCAAAATGACGATAATACTAAAATATTTTTAAAAAAGAAATATTAAAAGATCATATATGATATCATATTAATGTATATGATTCTTTTATAATTTAATAATATTTTTTCCACCATTATATAGGTGGAAAACATACCCTCGACCAAGTAAAATTACAAGGTATGGTTTATTTTCACAATCACTTCATTATCCGAGTTTGTTTATACATAATTATCTACTAGGATATATTTATCATCCAAATCAATGTTTCATAAAATGTATTTCAAAACATTTTTACTATTTAATATAAAATGGTTTAATGCAATTTATACAATTATTTGACCATATTTTTTCTAAAAGGATTCTTTCCATCGCATTCCTAACAAGTTACATTATAACTTTTTCGACAAAATTAAGGTAAGAATGTTTTTTAACATATACGGTGGGTGAGGCTATTTTTAGCCGTTATAACATCATCAAAGCATCCCTTAAAATATTATAAGAATATTACCAAAATAATTTTTATCTTTTATAATTATATGAACTGTAAATGATTTCAAAATAAAAAGAGATATTTCTCTAAAAAAGGGTTTTGTTTTCATCTATATCAACTTTCTTTGATGGATTTTAATCTTATTTGAAGTTAATTTATTATGATTGAAAACATATATATTTTATTATAGGTTTTTCGATATGTTTTACTGTAGATGTGTTATTTTTACACCCTTCAAGGTTTATAGATAATGTATTGGTATTTTTACTGCTGGTTTTATAAGAATATTTATGTTATGTTTAAACCTTTTCTTATGAGGAATGCATTGGACTTAGTATGTGACGGTTGGAGCCCGCTATATCTCCTCAATGCATCGGTAGGTGTCATGAGTCAAACTATTGTCATGGAACAAGGCCTTGACAAAATCTTATTTGTAGTCTTGGTACAAGGCCTTGACTGTGTGGTTATGATGTCTGGAATTATGCATTGCATCATTATGAAAGTGGCTATTGATATTGCATGTGATTATTCGACTAGTAGAATATCCATGTGAGTAAGTAAATGGAATTACTTTGCTTTATATTTTTTATATTATTATTAGGTTTATATTGAAAAGGATTTTGTTTTAGTTATGTACATTTCCTAAAATGTTTATTTATATTGATGAACGTTTCTGCAATATTTTTATCCTTACTGAGCATCGGATCTCACCCCTTTCAATGTTTTATTTTATCCAGGATGTGATGAAGTATATTATGAATAACCTATAGGGATAGATTATGGGTTCCCAGTATTATCTATGGAAACAATGTGGTTGTATTTTTCCATTTTATGATGTAATGTAAACCTTATAAATGTATCTAGTACTTCCAAGGCTACTAAACTAATCTGTCTTTCGAGGCTTAATCTTTTTTTATCAAGATAATGTTAACTAATAATGCACCAAATCTAGGTAACTGGTTCCAGGGAATTATAGTTGGTATAAGAGGAAGTTTAGTAAAATCCTGGGAAACTAGATTTAGAAAAACTCTGATTAGACCACATTACCCAAATAAAGTATTTGAGGATTAGTATAGAAGAACATCCTAAAATTTAGGTAATGTAGAAATTTTTTTTTTCTGAGAAATACATCCCTATCTGGATATGAGCAGGTAGAGGTGGCTCAGGCATAGATGTACGTAGGAGTGAATACTCCGACAATGAGTTTCATGCTTCACCCGGGGTATCGTGGTTCACGATAATGGGCCTTGTTGTACTCTTGGTTACGACACTCCCGGGGGAAATATTTAGGATAATTCACATTTTATTTTCAAACCATTATGATGGATTTATGAGTATATACCTTCTCAAAGAAATTTTTTTATGAATATGGATTATATCCATAAACTGTTCAATTTATTATAAGTGTTTTACATGAATGGTTTTATGTATTTCGATTCATAAACTAATCTAGTGTATTCCATTATATAGAAATATTGCATAGGGGAACGAATGGAAACCTTATCAATGCACACACTCCATGTAGGGATTTTCCTCCTGCTCAAGATAATTATAGTGGAGCTGGTGATACAACTGGTGTTGATCAGCTTATCAACATACTTGGAGAACTCACTCAGGTTATGAATAATAACCATACCCATATGGAGAACCATATTCCGCAATGTGGAAGATCAATGTCCAATCACTACATAAGGCAAGAACAGACAAAATTAAATGGGAGTACAAATCCATTAGTAGTTGAACAATGGATAAATTCCATAGAGAAAATATTACACGCCTTGGGGAGTAGCAATAGGGAAAAAGTTTTCATGGTAGTTTACCACCTCACTGGAGATGAAAATCAATGGTGGTCATTGATTCAAAACACAAAATAAGATGATGAAGTATAAAATATTGAATGGAGAGAGTTTAAAAAGATATTCCAAGAAAAATACCTTCCTCATGACCATAGAGCTGATATGGAAAGACAATTTTTTAGTCTGAGGAAAAAGGAGGACGAGAATGTCATAAAGTATGAAGCTAACCTTACAAAGTTAGAGAGGCATGTTGTAGATTATATATGTATCCCAAGAAGTAAGATTGGTCATTTCTTTAATTGGTTAAAACCATATCTCTGTTGAGCATTATTCTCACAATCATTCTCGTCATATGAAGAAATTGTCTCATGTGCTATCCAGACAAAAAAAGGAATTCTCTAAGTCTTACGAATTTAAAGAAAAGATAGAGAAGAAGATATCTATTGAACACTCTGAAATGGAAATAAGGGGAAGAAAAGAAATGTTGAATATCTATCTTGTAGTAAATGATGGAAGAAACACCATGTTTCTTGCTTGAAGGGAATGTGATTCTATTACAAGTGTAGTGAAAAAGGCCGCCAAGCTCATGATTGCAAGGAGAACAAATTGGTTGTCAATGTTGAATTCCACAATTATAGAGAAAGGGGGCATTATGTAAACGAATTTTCTAAGCGCTAAGGAAACTTACCTCAGAAAAGTCTAAGAGATTACGGCCAAGCTTATGCTATCACTACTATAGAGGATGAAGCTCAAAAAGGCGTGTTGGTAGGTAATTTAATGTCATCATCATGTTTATCCAATGCACTATTTGATTCTACATCACCGCATTGTTTTATATCATCCCAGTTATCTAAGAAAATTAGATATTTCCTATTTGATTTAACAAGGGAGTTTTCAGTCAAAAATCCTAAGGGAAGTATCATTACAATAATGTTTTGTGAATTAGTCCCCATTAGGGCATATAAATGTTCTTCATATGCTGATCTCATCGTCATACCCACGATTGAATTTGATATAATCCTTGGTATATATTGGCATTCAGACCATGATGCAAATATTTATTGTAAGAAGACGGAGGATACTATTTTTAAAAATGGTGATAAAGAACGCCTTATCTTTAAAGTAGAAATGTCACCAACTAATTATTTTCTAGACTAACCCCCCATAGCTCAAATAAATCCAATTATTGGGGAGGAAGAGAATGATATAACGGTGGGTGAGGAAAATAATGTTCAAATAGAGGATGTACCTATTGTACAAAAGTATGTTGATGTATTTCCATAAGATTTACCTAGACATCCTCCAGAACGATAAATTGAGTTTTCCATTGATTTAATTCCTCGTTCAAGGCCTATATTGAAGACCCCTTATAGAATGGCCACTGTGGAATTAGTGGAACTAGAGAAACAATGAGAATAATTGAGTAATAATTTATTTATTCTCCCTAGTGTTTCTTCATGGGGAGCCCATGTCCTTTTTGATATGAAGAATGATGGATCTATGAGGCCTTGCATTGACTATAGGGAGATTAATGCTATAATGATAAAGAACATGTATCCCCTACCATGCATTGAAGATTTATTCAACCAACATAATGGAGCTCAATATTTTTCAGTGGTTGAACTTCGATTTGGATACCATCAATTGTGTGTGAAAAAGGAATACATTCCGAAAATTTCATTTCGAACCAGGTACGAGCATTATGAGAATAAAGTAATTCCTTTTGGGTTGACTAATGCACCCTCTATCTTCATAGATCTAATAAATAGTGTTTTCAAGGAATATCATAATGAATTTTATGTGGAATTTATTGATGATATCTTGTTATACTCCAAGATCTACCAAGATCATGAAAATCACATGGGCATTATCCTGAAGACTCTTAGAAGACATGAATTATATGGGAAGATTAGCAAGTGTGAATTCGTTCGTAAAGGTATTTCTTTTCTTGGCCATATTTTCTTTAAGGATGGAATCCCTGTTGATTATTCAATGACCAAGGAAATCCATGAATTGCCAGCACCAATGAGTATAACTGAGGTTCACAGTTTTATTGGATTAGCATGATATTTTCAGTGTTTCGTCCAGAATTTTTCCCGATTTGAAAACCCATTAACCAAGCTCACATGTAAAGGGGTTAAATTTGATTGCAAAAAGAGTGTGAAGAATGTTATGAAAAATTTAAGAAGATATTGCTCAATGCTATTATATTGACTCTGCCATTGGGGAATGATGAGTTTGTTATTATAGTGATGCTTCAAGGAAAGGACATGGTTGTGTTCTAATGTAGAATGATAGGGTTTTTACCTATGCATCACGACAGCTAAATATGCATGAGAAAAACTATCCTACACAGGATATTGAGATAGCAGCTATAATATTTTCTTTGAATATATGGAGACATTATCTCTATGGTGAAAAATTTGAGATTTATTCTGATCACAAGAGTTTGAAATATATTTTTCCACAAAAATAACTCAACATGAGGCAAAGGATATGGATTTATCTACTCAAGGATTATGATTGTAGTATACACTACCACTCTGGGAAGGAAAATAAGGTGGAAGATTCATTGAGTAGAAAAATCATGGATTTTAGATAAATATGAGAGTTAAAAAGGATCCTATACACATGGATCTAGTAAATATGGATATAGGAATAACCATGGATGGTGATATTTCAATGCTTTTTCAAATGGTTTCCAAAGCATATTTACTAGAAAGGATAAAAAGTTCTTAGGCCGATGATGAGGAATTTCAAAATATTATTAAAGTTGTGAATGAAGGGAGATTGAGTGAAATTCTGTACGAAGATTGAATTTTGAAATTTGGGAAGAGACTTTGTGTTCCCGATATACCTGATCTAAAAAGGAAATTGTTGGATGATGCACATATTTCCAAATTATCTATACACCATGGGAGCACCAAAATGTATAGAGATTTGAAGGGACATTTAGGTGGGACCACATAAAGAGGGAGATTTTTCATTTTGTGTCATGATGTGTGGTGATTCAATAAGAGAAACCTGGTAGGGAACACCCTGGAGGAGTCAAGAAACCTCGTCCCATACCTGAGTGGAAACACGATAATATTATGATAGACATTATCATGGGACTACCAAGGACTACTAGAAGAAACAATACAATATGGGTCATTATTGATTTTCTTACTAAGTCATCAAATTTTCTTCTTATAAGAGAAGATTTACCACTTGAACGTTTAGCAAGACTGTATATTAATGATGTTGTGAGACTTCATGGAGTACCCCATTGGATTGTTTCAGATCTTGATCCACGTATTACATCAAGATTCAGGAAAAGTATTCAGAATGACCTGGATACTAAACTTCATTTCAGCACTGCCTACCACCATCAAACTGATGGACAGTTAGAACGGACTATTAAAACCATATAAGACATGTTGAGATCTTTCTCACGTGACTTTCAAGGTATGTGGGATAAATATTTACCTCTGGTAGAATTTTCCAATAACAATAGCTTCCATTTAAGTATTTATATGGCACTATATGAAGTGTTTTATGGAATGAGATGTCACACACCGACCTTTTTGGATGATCTTGATAAAAGAAAACATGTAGGCTTAGAACATGTTGAGGAAACAATGTAAAAGGTAAAGGTAATCCAAACCCATATCAAAGATGCTCAAAGTAGGCAGAGGAGTTATGGAAATAATCAAAGGAAGGATTTGGAATTTTTGGTTGGAGATCATGTTTTCTTGAAGGTATCTCCATGGAAGGGTGTTATACTATTTATTAAGAAGGGTAAACTAAGTCTCAGGTATATTAGACCTTTCAAAATTTTAGAAAAAATTGGGGTTGTAGCTTACCCTTTTGCAATGCCGTCATGTTTCTCCAATGTTCACAATGTGTTCCACGTATCACAATTGGGAAAATACATGCCTAACCCAACGCATGTAATCGCCTATGAGGAATTAGAACAAGAACCTAATTTGACTTATTGCGAAGATCCTTTCTTGGTTCTTAATACCAGAGAACAACTGCTGTGAAACTAAACAACGCATCTGGTAAAGGTTCTATGGAGAAACCATAAGATGGAAGAGGCAACGTGGGATCCCGAGGGTGAATTTTTTGTTATGAATAATAATATGCACTTTTTGAAATTTTATCAATATTATCTTTGAAAAAGGACTGCATTTTTTTGTTCAGAATATCAAAATTAGCATAGGGTGAATTTTTGTTATTTTTCGGAAAACATTCAGTTTTTCATGAATTTAAAAATTACTAAATTTTAATTAAAAGCAACTTTTTTAATCAAAATAATTTATAGTGATAAATTATAATATTTAGTTGTTTTTAAGTATAATTATATTATATTTTTACCATTTAATCCAATTTTGGTCTTTGGGTGTAATTTCACATTTAAACTGGACATAAGCAAGTGTAAATCTTTTGATAGTTATTATTTCTTAAAAAAACACTTTTTGTTTTGACAATAGAAATTAATTTTAAATTATTTTTCTCTACTTCTATGTTTTGAATTAAGAAATATGGGTTCCATAATTAGAATCAGGATTTCCAAATTGTGTATATAGGTATCTTTTATTTTTCTACATTTTGAATAATTACTTCTAATAAAATTTAATTTTCCCTGGTTAATGGGTAAATCTGTTAAATAAGGGTAGAAAATAATATAATAAAAATACTAAATTTCTATAACACGTGTCCTAAAACTATTTGATGATACATTTCCAACCATGGTCATCCTTGTGTCGATTTTGGGACCCCATGGAGCCACTTGTAAGTGATAATGACACTTTATAATAATTAAGTTAAAATAAATACAAAAATGTTATAATCATATATATTATAGTAAAAAAATTACATAGGGTTATATATGTTATCTATTTGACTATAAATATTAATTAAAAATCTAAAATTATTTCATATATAATGGTATTTTATTTATAATTTTTAGACAACGAATAATTAAATTTATTTATGACACAATGATGATACATTATTTTCCTTATTAATGAATTAATCAAATAAATGTTATTGTAGAAGTTAAAATAAATATAATTTGAATTTTTTAAGGCCATAAACGAATTTTTTAGGTTAATATGACATTTTATAATTGATTAACTAAATTTTTTTAAGTAATAATGCTACTAGGAATTAAAAAAAACAAAATAGAAAATAGAGTCAAAATTGACAAAAAAGGGTTTTTAAAACAAATATTATATTATTAATTTATATTTTATTCTTAAATATTTATGGATCATCCAAAAGAATTATATAATGATAGGGGTATCATTAATTAACCACTTCGGGTTATCTTGGAAGTTTATAGTATGTTTATTAACCATATTATATAATATACATAGAGACATGGTAATTTTCAAACTAATTAACTAAGAGTTAAATCTATTAGATGAGGTTAATATAGTGACCCAAACCTATCTAAATCCACTTTTTGAGTTTTTTATGAACCATACCTTCCTTATACTTTAAATAATTCATTTTTGATCCATTATATACCATACATGATTTTATAATAGAATAATATTTCAATCGTTTCATATTGTTCCCCTCACCCCTCTTATTAAAGGGAACTTCCCTTTCTCTCTATTTCACACCTTCAAAGCCATTTGAATCTGCCAACCCCTACCCAAATACCCTCTCAACTATCCTCTATTCATCCTAGTGGCCTTACATTAGTCATAAATCCAACCTATGGATCCCTTTTAATCAAATCAAAAGGAATAACCCGAAGAAAAGGTAAATATTTCATCAACTCTTCCATGTTGCTTTCTTCTTCCACTTCCTATTTAATTGATGTTTTTATTCTAAAATAATAAATCCAATATCTTCTATATACTATTATGTTATTATAAAAATGGTATAATGATATTCTTTTTATATCCATCCTATAAATGACTTGTCACCAAACGTGCGTACATACAGATAATCGTCTCCACATAGTGGCGTAGTTGTTATTCAATACATTATTATTTGTATGGGTATAATAATGATGTATAATTGATTTAAATAATAAATATAACATGGTAATTATTCTCTATATATGATATATCATCCAATTATATATTATTTAAAGATCAAAATAATGATATTGTCGCCCGTGCGTACGTACGGATTGCCGTCTCCACGAACGCGATGAGATTCACACCTCATCGTATCCATTCAAGACAAATTTTCATTTGATGATTAAAAAAAATGTTTAAAGAGTTAATATAATTTTGAATATTAATAAGATAAATCATATCCATGACGAACATTACATACATAACAAACCATATAATGAAAAACTAATCAATTAACACCTGAAACGACGATAATACTAAAATATTATTAACCAAGCAATATTAAAAGATCATTTATGATATCATATTAATGTATATGATTCATGTATAATTTAATAAAAATTATTCGACAATTATTCATGAATTTAACCCAACCTCGACCAAGGAAATGTACAAGGTAAGTGTTAATTTCACAATCTTTTCATTATCTGAGGTTGTTTATACGTAATTATCTACTGGGATCTCTATATCATTCACATCCATGTTTCTTAAAATGTTTTTCAATACAAGTTTACTATTTACTATAAAATGGTTTAATGTACTTTATACCATTATTTGACCTTAAATGTTCTGAAAGGAATCTTTCTGTCGCTTTCCAAACAAGGTATTGTATGTCCTTTTTCATAAAAATTTAGGTAAGAATATTTTTTTAACTTATACAGCAGGTGAGGCTATTTTCTGTGATTATAACATCATCAAAGCATCTTTTACAAGCTTATAAGAGTATTTCCAAAATAAATGTTTTCTTTTTTAAATATATGATCTTAAATTGATTTTAGAATAGAAAGAGTTCTTTCTCTAAAAATTGGTTTTTATTTCATCTATGTCAACATTTTTTGATGGATTTTAAGAATATTCGAAGTTGATTTATTATGATACAAAACGACCATATTGTGTTGAAGGTTTTGTGATATGTTTGACTGTCGAGGTGTTATTTTTACACCATGCATGATTTATTGATAATTTATTTACATTTTGTATGCTATTTTTAAAATGAATGTTTATATTATGTTTAAATCATTTCATATGAGGAATACATTGGACTTAGTATGTGAGGGGTGGAACACGCTACAGCTCCTCGATGAATCGGTAGGTCTCATGAGACAAAATAGTGTCTTGGCACAAGGCCTTGACAAAATCTTATTTGTAGTCTTGGCACAAGGCTTTGACTATGTGGTTATGAAGTCAGGCATTATGCATTCCATCATTATGAATGGGGCTATTGATATTTCATTTGATTATTCGTCTAGTAGAATATCTATGTGATTGAGTAAATGGAATTATTTATATTTATATTTTCCATTTTATGATTATGTTTATGTTGAAAAGGCTGTTTTAGTTTTATACATTGCCATAAATGTTTATGCTTATTTATGAATGTTTCTGCAATATTGTTTTCCTTACTAAGAATCTGTGATCACCCCTTTCTATGTTTTATTTTTCTCTAGTTGCAATGAAGTATATTATGAATGACCTACGGGGATATTCTATGGGATCTCAGTATTGTCTATGGAAATAATGTTGTTGTAGTTTTAAATTAAATGATGTAATGTAAACCTTGTTAATGTATCTAGTACTTCCAAGGCAACTAAACAAATCGTTATTTAGAGAATTGATCTTTAGTGATCATGAAAATGTTACGTAATCATGCACCGACTCTGGGTAACTGGAGTCAGTGCATTATAGTCTTATCAAAACT
Organism: Viscum album; assembly: GCA_963277665.1. Taxonomy (NCBI): domain Eukaryota; kingdom Viridiplantae; phylum Streptophyta; class Magnoliopsida; order Santalales; family Viscaceae; genus Viscum; species Viscum album. Next base: position 17,982 of record CAUJRU010001420.1, read on the forward strand.
ATTAAGTCCGTGATACAATGATCGACATGTCTATCTTGTTATCCCCTCAATCACTAGATTTTACATGTAATCAGCACCTATGCCTTTCAAGAACTTGAAAGAATGAGATATAATGATCGGTTGTACTGTCTTCCTATCCCCAGCTGCCCTGGATCATTATCACTAGATTGGAGACTCATACAAAAATAAACAACATATTGTAGTACAAAATCTAATAATGATTTATTCACGTATTTCAATTTCAAGACTTTTACAAGAAGCAGATAGAAGTTTCATAATCTCTCTCTTGAACCTGGAATAAACTGATTTTGTTTTCTCTTCTTCAAATGACCTCCTATTTATAGTCCTCAAGTTCCAATGGTAACAATTTATCCAATGGTCATATTTCCCATGAAAACTCGGAGGGACAAGGACACATGGTATTTCAATTATCATATTAAAATAGAAAAAACGACATCGTTTTGATTAGTTTTTACTAAATCTATGACATTGTTTTGGTAAAACCAATAGGTATATGAAAATGATAAAATGAGTATGATTGATATTGAATATGTGTTTTGATAAAACATGAAAATAATGTATGTAATAAAAATATAACATCAGTAGATTTTATATTACTTAGTAAAAAATTAGATATGATGAAAATTGAGTATGATGTACTATTTTAGTACAATTAACATAGTCGATATAATTAAAAGAATGGGTACGATGGCCAGAGTCAATATGATAGACAGAGCTAGTACGATATAAATTTCAGTAGGTTATATAGAGAGGTTATGATGACCAGGGTTTGTATAAAAAATAGAGTCAGTATGATAGAAAAAGTTATTAGGATAGAAAAATTTAGTATGATAGATAGAAAAATATTATTGAAAGTATGTCCTCTATTTTAGAAATGGGTATAAAGATATTTTTTATTTCCAAAAAAAAGACATAAAAGTCAAAATAACACTTTTTCCTTAGAAGTATGTGCATGATTATCCTAGATCACCTCATTCGGTATCAATGTTAAGGTTCAATTATTTTTTGAGATTAATTTTGTTAAATTTGGTATTAATTATAGGTAAACTTAGTAAAAACTGTAGAGATTAATATGTGTATAGGATTCTATCCTAAAATATTTTTCATGTATTGAGTGGATGGATTTCTTAAAAATATATCACTATCAAGATTATAAAATAGGATGTAGTCTCTAGAATTTATGTACACAATGGAATAAATATGAAAAAATTCATATCTGGTACTAACCCAGTTGTCGCATATTTCATGAAAAAGAGGACTTACTACACACCTGGTTTGACACTCCAATAGGTTATAATTTTTTAGATAATATGATCTTTATGACCTAAAATAATGGATTGATTTCCTAGATACATAGAATGATTTGTTTTAGAATTATAGGATAACCCCAATAAATGTAATCTAGTGTTGATATTGATTGATCTAAAGGAACTACAGGATAACATAATGATGTAAACTAGTATATGGTTTTAAGAATGAATAATTTTTATACTATTGACCATGATAACTCCTATATGATATTAAATGTTAATTATTCATGTTAATCACCTTTTGTTTTTAAATTTAGTTAAAATAATAAAGATCCAAATTAATAATGGGTTTTAGGGACAATGGAATGACAGTTATTACAAACATGGAATCGGGGATGGATTAAAAACCATCATGTAAATTATCACCGAACTCTAAGAATCAATGAATAATAATTCATATCACATTCACCTCCAAAATTCAACAAAGGGAGAGCATCAAGATATTAAATCTTTTATTCGGAAATGTCCAACCTCCCCTCATGGATCATCTAATCCAGTTATTTTTTAGAAATGAATTAACATGATGAAAAATATAATTTTCATTATGTATTTATTAGAACGTGAGATGTTTTTTTTGGATACCTATTGGTGGGAAGGTAAGGTAAAACATGGGGGAATCTAATTTTGAGTACAACAATTAAGCATGATATAGACTCTTTGGTATCAAAAATGTTCAATAAATTTTAATTTAACAATTATTTTCTTTGAACTATTCGAAAAATGATGATATTGAATTACTGGTGTTAAAACAAAATGAAAATGAATCAACAGAAAAATATGATGAAAACATTCCAAGACTGGGGAATTATGACTCCGGTATATATATATATATCCAAACAGTGAGATTTAATGATTCCATAGTTTCCATAAAAATGTTTTCAAATGAAACTATATATAAGATACTATTGTAGCTATGAAGATAATTTATGTTTTTCAATTGAGGCAGAGATAGAAGTTATAGACTCTCATGATGCTAGATATAGAATGAAAATGATGTAAATTATGGGGATCTCTAATGAATATTGTTGGAAATAAGGAAGTTTAATCATTGTTCATGTTATAAAAGTGGGAAGAAAGATCAGATAAAGAGCCTAAGAGGGACCTAAATATGTTTTATGTGTGGTAGAGCTGGCCATAATGATTTTGAATTATGAATAGAAGGAGAAAAATAAAAAATAAAAAAATAAGGTCCCCTAATGATCCACATACTCTTCAGTATTTCAAAATTATGTTGTTTTAGAATTATAAAAATAAATTCCATAACTCAAATGTTCATAAATAAAATAGTCCCTAGTAACCTCCCAAACCAAAATATAATAGTTGATAATACATAATAACTATATAAGAGGTGGATCATGATAATAAAGTGATAGTATATTCACTTATCCTTCACTCTAGATCAATGAATTACTTAATTGATTCTAGCTATTTGTAATCATTAGTTTCACACATTTTTTCTAGAAATATCTAATCATTACACATATATTTCATATTAAACTATATGTGAAAACAACTAAGGGAATTATTATTTCATATATGTTATATAAATCATCTCTGATAAGACATTTATGGGGAGATACATCACAAAGATCTAATCCTTCTCCCCTTGATTGAATTTGACATAATATTCTGTATAGATTTACTATTCCAATATATATAACATATTTGTTATATAGAAAAGGAGATCTCATTTCAAATCCAATATTTTCACATTCTCACATGTCAATATAATTATAATATACCATTGGATGAAAATTATATAATATGGGTTATAAAACGAAATAATGATTGATTTCTTGTTCAAATGTTCAATGAATACGAAAAAATTAATGAATTTTCCAGTATGTTGGATTATACGAATCAAATGAAATATGAAATACTTGTTCTTAGCATATATTGTAAGGTTGGTTTCTAGATTTAAAATACATTGGTATCTATTTCTATCTCATGGATTCAATATATGATGGTTTTTATTTAATAATGGGTATTTATAAAGGACCCTAAAGGAGACATTGGGAAAAGGGTGTTAACCACCATTTTGCTTAACCTAATGGAGAACCAGTCTGCCTTTATATAAATAAAGATGTACCAATTCCTCATTTAAATTAATTCATTAATTTCAAAAATTATGTAATTAAGAATAATTATCATTTACCTTCTATAAAAGAACATTTCATTTAACTCAATGGATATTTATACTTCTTGAACACTTATTTCAATATGGATATCATCTGTTAGGGGGAAAACAGAGGGTATTTATGAAACAGATTTCCAAAACAGATATAGATAGAATGAATATATAATGATGTAATTAACATTCACTTATTATCCTTCCATCTTCATTAGTTTAATGAATTGTGTCTTTATAGACTAACTTGATCAATTTAATGTTTCCTTTAAAGAAAATATTATTATATTCTATCATTTAAGAGAAAAGCATGAATATTATTTAAAAATTATGTTAGTAGTCTTTATAATTGACAAATTGTATGGAAATTTTATAAATTGTGTGTTTTGGATATGAAATGTTACAATGTTTGGTAATATGATCACAAGAAATGTCATATCAATAGATCCTTCAAATATGGATGTTATCAAGTAGTGGACCATACCGACCACCATAAATGTGGTCCATAGTTGTCTTAGGTATGTAGGTTACTATAAACACTATATATTAAATTTCAAAAAATAATCAAAGACACTAACCAAGTTGTCATATAATGGAGTAAATTTCACTTGGATATAGTATTATAAATAATGTTTCAAGAAAAAAACAAAATTTGGTCACCAATTCTTTACTTATATTACCCATCAATGGGGAATGGTTCCTAAAATAGAGTGATTCTTAAAAAAATTGTTTCTTGTTAATGTATAATGATAATATAATTTATATTGAATTTATATCGTTAAAGTGTCATTTTAAAATTTACTCAACACATGTTTTATTGAAGGTAAACTGATATTTTCATTAAATATTATGATACATTATATCTACAGAGAATATATATATATATATACTAATAAATATCAGTTGAAATATATATAATCATAAAATGAGTTTAACGTTCACTAAATATTATTGTGGGAATTAATAAATGATCATGACAACTCATTATATTACCACCCTAGGAAGGAAATTATGGTGGCTAATGATTTGATAAAGAACGAATGTGTTACTCAATCCATGATAAGGATTTAAAAAGGCTTATTACTCATGGATTTTAAATGTATTAATCGTTAATTTACAAATGAAGGTGGTATATCATTTATTTCCCAAATGACTTCCCAACCACAACTTTTTATAAATATCAAAGAAAACAAAAATAACAAAAGAGAGACAACAAAGGGATGAAAATAAACTAAAGTAAAACATTGACAAAGATAGAGATATATGTTTTGAAACATGGATATGTTTCCATTCAAATCTATAATTTATTAATGAAATTATAGATGATACATATATGTAATCTTTTTGTATTTATCTAGGAAGTATGAATATGTATATGAACCTAGATCAAAACATCGGGTAGGATATAAAGAAGAGATGAATTGAAAAATATATATCACAATTATTTGTTTTATTTCTAGATATGTTTAAATAAAAAAATATTCTATAGGTATATTGTAACCATTTCATATACCAATATGGAAATGAAAAAACATCAATAAGTATTTTATATGATAACTCCAAAAAAAATTTATTTTTTCAAAATGTTATTTAGATTATAGATGATCAACTTATTATGTTATTGAATTCTATTTCCATTATAGAAGATTTCTTTCTTTATAAAATAACTATTATATATATAAGGGATGTTATGAGGCCACCTCTACTATAACTAATCATTGTAACTAGTTAGGATCCAAGTTTCCCGTTGAGATTTTTTAGAAGTATTTAGAATGAAGTGGATATAAAGCTATGTTTCTTCACTACATATCATCTTCAGATGGATGGCTAGTTTGATTGGATTATCAATACAAATTAGGATATGTCAATAAATTGTTCGATAGATTTCCATGGATTTTGATATCTACACCTCCCATAGAAAAGATCTAATGTAATAATAAATTCTATTCTAGAAATTATATTATTCCAAAAGAGGGTCTGTTTGGGAAGAGATGTTGGACTCTAATATGTAAGGATGGTGTATGGGAGTGGAATCTCATAGGTACAATCCTTGTCCAAAAAATTAAGAAATAAGATTAAACCATTATGCAGAAAATTAAAGAAACCTTAAATTTATTAGAGGAGTTATAAAGGTATTCATTGAAGAGACTTAGAGTTTGATATAGGGGTAATGTGTTATTTCAGAAATAATTTTTGAATCGGTTTAGTAGATTTGGGACGAATGGGAAGCTAGGACCTAGGTAAATTCATCACATTGAGATCCTTGATCATATTAGTGTTGTATATTATAACATAAAACACTATTTAAACTACTCCCATATTCATGATGTGTTCCCAATATTACTTTTCAATAGGTACATATCAGACCCATAACATGCACTAAACTCAAAATTTATTCAATTGGTTAATGATATCTTATATAAAGAGACACTTGTTGAATCTCTTTATCCAATGGATATGGTGTTGTGGAATAAAAAAGAAAATATTTTTATGTTTATATAGAGGATTCATAATTTCAAATAAGATACATGGGAGACTAAGGATGTAATGAGAAAAAATTAACCTCCATTATTTTTTTCAAAATAATAAATTTTTATTATTGAGATTCTTATATGGGGGTCGAATTTAACAATCCACATTTTTTATCAACTAATTATTCTTCTAGAAATACCATATGAGTATCTTTTATTACACATAACTATTAACAATAACAAAAAACATATTACCTAAATAATATTATTAAACATTAATATTATATTATAATCATTAAATAGGTTTTTATCAATAAAAGTAACCACTTTATAAAATATATATATAAATGGTATAATAAAATAAGCGTAATTTATGCATAGAATATACTAGTTTTTTAAAATTATTTTCATACATGAATATATTAAAAATTATTTTTATCATTTTTAGAAATTAAATTATTTAAAATCATTTTAATATTTTTAATTTAAAATCATTTGAATATTTTTAAATTAAAATTTTAAATTATCCAAGGGGGTCAAGTTATTTTTTGGGCAGAAAATTATAAATAAATATATTTTTTAGCACGATAAAACATTTATTTTACCAAAAATGAGATTTTATAAAATATTATGTTATTTAATTAGAGAGATTTATATGAAATTAAAATATAATATGATTTTCAATGATATATATAAATTAATAAATACTTATTTTTGTTATCAATGTAAAATAATATTAGGAATACATAATGTTTGAAATGAATTTTTTTACAAAAACAATTTTTCAAAAATATTATTTGTTTTAAATTAGAAGTTAATTTTTCTCATATTTAGATATTTAATTTGATTATGCATAGAATAATAAACCATCATTAAAAATATTGATAAAAAGGGTCTTGAATTACTTTTAGTGATAAAATAATACCCATTATTAACTTTTATTCATGATTAATAACTAAAAAATGGTAATATAATGTTCTGCAAAATTTAGTAAATAAATTTGACACATAGAAATTAAATAACAACATTGATAGTTTATAAATTCATAAATACATATCTCACTAACATTAACCCACCAAAATCAAATAAAACATCTAATATTACACTCTAAACCCTTACCCAACATTCTTTTCTAATCAGTTGTTCTTCATGTTCACCTATAAAAGGATGTCATTTTCATCCTTTTAAAGACACACCCTAGATAAAACATACCTTTTAAATATATAAAATTTACATATTTTTGATCTCATATGAACATTATAAGAAACTACCCTCAATAAATTACTTAAAATACTTCATTAATAGAGGATACTTAAAGTGGATATTGAAATTCCCATTGTAAGCATTACTTGCCCCTTAACATCGTTTCTTTATCACTCTAACTCACCCTACTCCAATACCACTATAACCATGTGTATATAATTAAACATTCATAAAAAATATAAAATCAATTTTGTTATATGAATTTTATAAAAATTATATATTCCTCTAAATTCATTTGAAAAAAATGAAATATTGCACATGTGTGTGTGTGGACCACCACCACCATGAATGACATGTTTTAATTTTTCCACAAAACCATTCCTGTTTGGTTCTACAAACGGTTTTCTGAATAGGTACTTTTTTATATCATGAATTATTCTTTATAAATATAATATATCCATTCTATAAATATATAATCAATAATCAATCATTGGAAAACAAACTACCTAAATCAAACATACCAAGGGGAAAATGAGACTTATTTAAAAGTGACAACTTCAATTTCATTTACATTATTTTTATAAATATTCAAAAATATGATTAACTACATTATTATAATCTAAATAAATTAACAAAATGTTTTTTATAATGATAACATAATAAAATGATTTCTTTCATAGTAATACCCACACATGGATTTCAGTACGCTATTGTTGGGTAAGTTTAACCACCTACATTAAAAATTATATAAAATTATATAATATCTAGAATAGGAAAATTATGATCATAAATTAATAAATATATTATTATATTATTATTTTTTAAATATAAACATTTATATTATTAATTATATTAAGTATATTCATTTGATAAAAATCACAGAAAAATTCTCATTGCTAATTCAATCAACAATTACCATAAATGAAAATATCATAAAATGATGTTATTCAATTAGAAAATATCATGAAATATAAATTATAGTACCTTTTATGATCTACGAATTATTAATTTTTGGAGAAGGATGAAAAAAATCCTCATTATTTAGAAACTCGTTTAAAATGATCAGGATTACTACCACACAAATTGAAAATGTAAAAGAACAGACTAATATAAAAATAATGAAAAATTAAAAAAAAATGGGGTATGAAAACTAATATGGATTTTTTATATGGGATTAAAATATTTATTATATATATCTATGTGTGTGTGTTTTTAATTATCTTTAATGGAAATTAATAATTAAACATATGGGACTTTGGTGACACAAAAATCTTTCCCTGAGTTATGTTGTTTCTTTTAAAATATTAATAATAATGTAACCTAAATTAGTGATCACCAATTACACATGAAGAAAAAAATATCTCTTTATAGAACATTATTTCTAAATTCAAATCAACTTTTATTAATGATTTTATATTCCATAAAATTATAATATATTGTTAATAATTATTATACTTTTCAGAATTTATTTCTCTTAAATGGATCGTTCTTTCAAGTCAATGTTATCACAATATAAAAATGTAATACCTTATTATTTTTAAAATAAAAATGTTATTCAATTCTAGTGATATATGTAATTTTTTTATGAAAATATATCATTCTTTATTCTTAAATTTATTTTTTTATTACTATTTATCTCAAAGGGATCTATTGTCCATGATGTTATTTGTAATATATCACACAATAAATGATTTTATAAATTTCATCATTTGGATAATTGAATTTAGTATCAATTTATCTAATTTATGTGGTTATATATGAGATTCCATTAAAAATATAATGTAAAATCCATTCTTATTTTTAGGTTTCAATGATGAATTAATTTGGGGATTTATTGTAGTGCTCCATTTAATGGTTAATCCTAAAGTGGTGAGTGGTCACTATATTTGCCACAAATTCAATGCATAAATATTTATATCTCATGATATAATGGTGAGATGATTTGTGATTATAGATCTATTCTGGTAAAACAGGTTATGATTTATGGCTCATTAAAAGATATATTTTTGGATTCCTGAACCACTAGGAGAGATAGATGGTTATTTATGATCCACAATGGTGTGTTCTATGATTTTTTGGGGCCTCAGTCCTTTGATATATAGTTATTTTATAATCCAGGTATCTTGATTTATGTATCATGTATTTTAGTCTTTACTCTTTTTTTTATTTTTTATCACATGGGATTACATGTTCTCATATCATGCCATACGAACCATTTTTGTGGTTCTATAGTCACATAATTATTAATTTCTCTACCACTTATATTTTCTCATATGATTCTAATATCAGTTTTGGTAACATGTTTATATTTTTATTTCTCTTATAAATGGTTATTGGTCTCACCCCATTCTTATAATTCCATTTCACAACGAATTAATATGATTTTATCTTATGATACATTTGGAAGAATAACTGCTATGATGATTTGATGAGGGAATGTTTAAAAGAATTATATAGTATGTTACTTATATTTATCGTATCTAATGACACTAAACCTATTGAATCCTAATATTTTCAGTTTATTATGTTATTTAAAATTTTTAATTATTGGAATTATGTGGAATAAAAAAACGGTTATGTCTTGTTTTACCTAGGTTCACAAAATATTGGATTCTCAGTTTTGGACATTTTTCTCTTTTGGATAATTAATTTCCTCTCTAAATTTATAAGGAAATGCGTTTTTGATAATGATATATCTATTTATTATTAAAAATTAATTTCAACTACAAATATGATTCAAATTACAGGAAATATCTTTAGAGATATAGTAATATACCCTTATCCTCAAAATAATAACTAAACTCAGTGTATTCATGAATTAATTCTATTATAGTTCGATCTAATATAAAATATTTATAAATGGTGGGTTAGTATAACATAAAAGAAATATATATCCCCTCTAACTCAATAGTATTAATAAATTCATGTGATCTTGTGGTATGTGGAATATCATTTTTAAAATTTCCTAAAGGAGAGATGAACATTTGTGGATGTGATTATATTTCACTATATATTTTTGGTAACTAATTAAATGAGATGCTACATTCTTTTATTAAAGAACTAGACTATTCAGTTTGAAGAATTTTTTAAGTCACGCAATAAGATATATCTCACATTAGAGAAAATATTAAAATAGTGGAGAAAACCTTGATAAAATTGATCCCTAATTAAAAAAGGTGTTACAGATAGTTTGGATCCAATGATTCGGTTAAGGAGAATTATAATGTGGGATGCTATATATCTAAAATAGTGTGAATTAATAAAGCTAAACTTACAGAATGGATTTGGAAGACACATGAATATAATAACTATTCATTGGAAATAGAATTTAGAAATATAACTGATTTCAAAAATACACAATTAGATATTAAATCCATGAAAATCAAGGGGCTTGAAACATTTATTCTAAAGATGAACAAGATGAATGATGGGGAAGATGAAATAATTTTAGAGTGTAAAGACATATTAGTTGTCATTGAAAAAGACAAAAATATTTGAATAAGAATTCCCGTAAATATGATATTATTGTGTGAAATTGGAATTCCAATTAATAAAAACAATTATATCTTAAGGAGAAAGGAACTGGTGTCACAAGCTATTATATGGAGGTTTATGATGATAAAATAATATATTATTATATTAAAAAATAATATAATACTTTTATTGTATTTCCAATGTTGCCTCAATGAAGATAATATCATCCACAATAAATTATAGTGTTTATTCTAAATCAATTTTTATAGAAATGTTATGTAGAAATTTTAATGAGGAAAAGTATAGGTGTAACACCCCGAATTTTTCGTGAAATATTTTATTCAAATTAATTTAATAGTTTTGTTATTTTCAATTTCATTAAACACATAATTTATCTTTTTATTATATGAAATTACCATGTTATTATTTCATTTTTACTCAACAATAAATCAATATTTTTCAATACACAACACATAGTGTAGCATACAGTACATAAAACAATATACATGGCTTGTGTTACAACCAACATTGAGTTCCTTTGATAGCTTTCATTACATGTAATGATGATTTTTACCAAACTACAATATATAATTAATTTTATTTTGAAAATATTGATAATGCTAATACCTAACCTATTGAATGGTTGTTATGAATAATGTTTACTAAATTGTGAATATATAATTAATAAATTTATATAAAAGGCATCATTTGGTTATAAATTAGTTATAATTTTATTTAGGAACTATTTTAAAATATAGAAATTACTTTTCTAAGAAAAATATTTTTTATGTACAAAAACCATTCTATCCCAAAAAAATTCACATACCACTTTTGATAAAAAAAAATTAATTAAATTTATATATTATATATTTTAGTAAATATTTGTATACTTGTAAAATCTATCTGATAGGTATATGATATGAATAAATAAAATTTTATGAATAAATAGTTGGATTTTTCTGAAATATATTTTTACATTCTTTTAATGGTGACACAATTTTAAATATAACTTTTGAGGATTTTATAATTTTTATTTAATAAAATAATCATTATTTTTGAAATAGTGATTTTATAATTTTCATTGGGATTATTTTATTATTTTTCTGAGAAAATTCATTGTTTAATGAACATTGAAAAATAATAAATATTATTTCAAAATTGCTTTTTCAATTAAATTATTTAAAGGGTTAAATTATATTCATCATTAGTTTAAAAGATTAATTAGATAAATTTTTTCATAAGGTAATCTATCATAGTTCATTGTAATCAATTTAAAATTGAAATTGTATATAAAAAAATTCAAACTTTTGAAAAAATTTACATTTAAAACTTGCTTTGTCATTTCATTTACAATATTAAATTAAAATAAATTTATTCCACTAATATTATAGGAATATGGAAAATATATTATATAATATAAATTATATTAATTTATAATTTATAATTATTTCAACATTTTTTTCAAAAAATATATTAGTGAATGTTATTAAAATTATTTACAAAGATTAAAAGAAAAAAATATTGACAAAGGACTAATCTATAAACTTACAGTCCAAATTGACTGATAAACATTGTCCAAAATCTATTAGATATTCATAATTCAATGATATAATACATTTTAAAAGATTTATTTAATTATTTGAGTCACATAACATGTGAAAACGTGAGATTATTTTCCTTTTAAAAAATTTATAATAATTCCACTCCTCCTCCATGATAAAAAAGAACTCACCCCCCCCCACTAATTCTCACTCCTCAAGAAATTTTTATCCAAAAAAAATTACTAAATCTCATCCAAAAATACTCAAATTAATTATAGAATTACCCCTTTTTAATAATTCTATCCATTGAAAACCATGGGTTCAAACTAAATGGAGTTACCCAAATAAGAGGTAACATCAATCCTCAATAATATTTTGTTTTATTTCATTCTCCACCCCCTAAACTCTTCCAATTATTTGATTATATTATATCCTCATTATAATTAATATAATTATATATTTTTTTTATCTTTCCAACCTACACATATAAATACTTCCATCTAATGTGTAACAAACATATCGTTCATGTGTACGATGGACAACCACCTCACAGAACGATGTTGTCCATTTTTCCTTTACCGCCTCTCATGAGTTAGAATTATGATAGGAAATATATTCTAATACTAAATATATGATATTTATTATTTATTTATTCTTTTTTAATTATTATACAAATAATAACTTCTTAATTTCTATTTTGTGTAAAAATGGTAACTTTGTTTGTGGATATGTGGACTTCTGCCTCCTCAATGTGATTTGATTGGTTCACACATTAAATATAACTTATTAATGATGGTTTTAGTGAAATTATAGGATATATATGATATAATAATACTACTATAATGATATATATATATATAATCTAATTTCATTCAATATCATAATATAACAGAAACATTGTTCATGCGTACCTACGACCTATCATCTCTATGAACGGTGTATTCCATTTCATATTTTGATATTTTATAGATTAATAAAAATACATAGATACTCAATTTATATTAAATCTATATCAATTTTTACATTATTAAAATATGTAAATAATGATCTAAGTTATATGATCAAGACTAAAAATCATGAAACTATACAAAAAACCAAACGGATATGACCTAAAAAAAACATTAACATGTAGTTGTTAAGAAACAGGTAATATAAAGTCATAACCAAATAATTTATGGTATTATATATATTAATATAGATATTTATTAGATCCATAATAAAATTTTATTATTATTTATTATTTTTTAACATGAATGAATAATGTCAAGACTAATGATAAGGGTTTTCTTATCTCACTTTTTATATCATTAGGATACATGATATGTTCACCACTAATTTCTATTTTGGGGTGTATATACTGCCCATGAATTTATTTGATTCTAATTATAATTAAATTTATGTGTATATTCATATCCATTTCATGGTATCTCTTTCACAGGTTATATGGTTCGAATGTTACTAAATTTCTTTGGTAATTCTGTCTCAATTTTCATTTTTTGATTATCATATTATTTTATAAACCAATATTATTTAATAAGTTGTATATAATGTCCCTTTGGAATTTTATATAATGAATATACTTCTTTTCATGATATTAAATGTTTTATTTGACATTATTTTCTCATGGGTATTGTAATTTAATTTTTTAATGTGGTAAGAGTTTATTATTACAATTTCATTTTTTATCTTGATTTTTTATTATTATACTCACATTAATGAAATATTATAATCAATATATTAATAACAACAATAAATTTTTTTCTACACTAGTTATTAATGATATTTTCATATAATAGTACTACATTTCCACTCTTAGTTCCTTAAGTTTTTTAAGAAATTTTTTTAACAAAGACCTGCTTTATTTCATTCTTTGGTTAGAAATTTGTTTTTTCACAAAAAACATTTTCTAAAAATGATTAATTTTTTTTAATGTTATCTTAATAAAATTTTCTAGGAAACAGATTTTAATTATAAGGCCCCAGCCTTAAACCTTACTTAATATTGAATTAAATGAATAATTCACATTGAGGATCTTTTCAGGTTTAGAGTTTTTGAGAATTATGAGAAAACTATTACATCTCAAAAGATTACAAAGTAGACACTTCTACTAAGTTTTCATAGAATAAAACTCTTAAAAAGAAACATTTCTACTTCTATGTTTTATATATCATGACTTTCCCTTGATCCCATCCTTGACCCTATTCCACATTATGTCCTGTGAAAAACATTTCAAAAAAAAACATGCAGTGAGCATAAAAGGCTCAGTAAGGGATACACAAAGTATGAAAACTGATAGTTTATCAAAACAACAAGTAAACCATGTATACTTTAACAAAGTAATACTTTTCACCTTTATAAAGAAGTAAAAACTCTTCACTGAAAAAAAATCATTACTTACTCTTTTTTAACCAATAGATTTCCAAAAAACCCATATATAGATCACATAACATATAAAGGTATCTTGGGACATAAACATACTTATATGGAATAACCATATGGTCAAATTCCACACATATCACTTAATGGAATATCCATACGGCCAACTTCCATACCCAATTCATTGGAGGTTATAACATAACCACCTGTCCCGGTATTCACGGCACCACCCGTCATATGGTTTATCACGTAACCACCCGTCAAATGTCCATGTACCATTATAAAATCATAATACATAAAACAAATATAATGGAAAGAAAAAATTTCCAAACTTTGATCACAATATATCACAAAAATATATTGACGTAACAAATCCATTATAAAAAATCCTTTTCAATACATAAAACAGTATATGGTCTTTATTTAATTTAAAAAAAAACATTACGGATTGTTGTGGAAGCCAAAGAGCAAATAATACTCGCGGTGGCGGAAAAGGTCGTTGTCACCGCGTACGTTAAAAAAAATTCCTTTTTGTAATTTAGTAAAACGCTTGGTACAAAAAAATTCATTTTTTATAAAAGTAAAAGTCAAAGGGTTTTATACACCGTATAAAATAATGTTATATATAAAACGAAATATGCCTCAATGAAAGGTGATTGAGACGAAGTCCCTTACCTCGGGTCCGACTTGACTCGATTGTTCTTTAACATCCTGAATAATAAACATGAGTTAATTTATAATTTCTTAAGAACCTTTTTCAAGTTTATTATTCCTTTGATATCACTTATTTTCATGTTATGAACATTATGTAATCATTTAAGTTAATAATGGTCATTTTGTCGATATTTGGTACTTGAGTCAAAAGTGAACTTCTTATATTTACAAGTTATTCATGTAGTAAAATATCCATTATCTCAAGAATGATAATCATGATTTTGTTTCCATGTATATAATATATATCTAGTGTATACATGCATTTATAATATTACATAATCTTTTAGAGGTAAGAAATGAAATGCACCGTTCATGGAGATGGTAAGTCGTACGTACGCATTAACGATACTTTCATTTCTATTTTGTATTTTATAGAATGGAATCATAATGATATATAGGTATATTATAATTCCATTATAATATCATATATAATATCATTAATTACATCCTTTATACATCCCACATATGGCATTAACGAATCAAATCACTTTGAGGGGGCGGTAATCCGCACTTCCTAAAATGAAGATATCACTTATACTGATAATGGAAGCCATAAAATAATTCCATAAATGAAAAATAAAGAAGCTTAAGTAAACAATAAAAATATTATATATCATATATAAATATATTTTCATCTTATTGGTCACCTTTGAAGATGTTAAAAGAATATTGAACAATCATCGTTTCGTGAGGCAGAAATTCGCCATCCACGAAAACAGTATGTTCTTTAACCATTAGATGTAGGTGTGTGTAAGTGTATCTCGAATCCTTCTTATAACAAAATCATAATATATGGAAGATACTGGTGTTGTTACAAATGAAATGAATAAAAAGATTTTAGCGGGTTGGAGAAGAAAAATAAAACATAAGAACACAAGAGAAGACACTACCTTTAAATCGGGTAACTATTTTTGATTTGAGATCAAAGGCTTCCTTGGGAAGACTTCTGCACAATGTGAGGCTTCTAAGAGTTAGAGATGGATGTGGAGAGAAAAAATGGGCAGGGGTTGGCCGAGCCAAAGTCTTTGGAAGTGTGGGTAAGGTGGTAGAGGTGGGGGCCTTTTATTAGAGGAGAGGAGGGGCACTCTTGGAATGTAAAGAAATGTTACATTATTTTAAAATGTGTTTCGGATTTAAAAGGTCCCACATTGAAATAATTCAAGGATATGGTGATAAGGGTTATAAATCTACCCATCCAAAAGGTTTTTGACAAGTGTAGGTCTTTTATTTTACATTATATTTTCATTTTATTTAAATCGTTAAACAATGAGGTCATCGCTGCATCATCATGGTGTCATAAATAATTTAATTTATTTAATATCTAAAAATTATAAAAAAAATATCATGATGTAGGAAATATTCTTGTATTTCTAATGAATATTTATAGTAAAAAATATGACTTGTATAACCCCATTTAAAAATTGTTTTAGTAAAAAAACTCATGTTTGTGACATTTTTATTTTAACTATAAATAAAAATATATTAATGTCATTTTCCTACCAAAGTGGCTCCATGTGGTCCCCAAGTTGACCCATGGATTGTCTTAGTCGTCCATGACACATCCCATATGTGTAGGACATGTGTATAGGTCATTTCATATTATTAAAACATTATTTTTCCCTTAAACTACACTAATTACCTCTAATAGCGATTAATAAACATAAAAGTTACTATTCACCAAAAAATTAATTTAATCTCATTGAACCACATTTTACTTCTTAATGATAACCATGTATATCAGATTTTTGAAATTCAAAACATGGAAGTGGTAAAGTTTCATTTAAACGAAAAATTAGTTTTTTAAGTACCACTAAGTGGTTTCACTATTCATCAAAAATTGATGTTTTTCAGAAAAATACCAAAACTTCACCCTAAGCTATATTTGATATTCCGAATTCAAAAATAATGTATATTTTAAAAAATTCAAAACATATAAGTTTCATTAATTAATTTAATAATTAATTCCCACTGTCAAAACAAGTAGCGTGTTTTTATGAAACAAAAATTATCAAAAGATTGACACTAGTTTAAGTCCGAATTCAAAGTGAAATTAATTCTAATGCCCACTATTGAATTAAAAGGTAAAAATATATTCTAATTTCACTTTAAAACCAATTCAAAAGATAATATAATAATATAAATAAATTATATTAAAAATCGGTTTTGAATTAAAATACAACATTTTTCACTATTCATTAAAAAATGAACTTTATCGGAAAAATAAAAAAAAATACAAAGTAAATTTTGTTGTCCCGATTCTAAAGAAGAATTTTATTTGGTCCAATATAATGTATACAAGTGACCAAAACTATATTTAATGATGGTTCCCCATCAAAAGGTGATAAGTGGACCTTTAGTAAATATTAGAGTATCTATGCCTAAAATTGAATTCTTTTCTTATTTTAAGACTTTATCCATTATTGGATAAATGTAAAAACATTTAACAAACATATGTAATCATATTTTAGTTATTTCTATTCATTCCTACCAATACAACGACTACGTGTTAACTACCATTTAAAATAATATTATTTATATTACTAGTGTGCAACGTAAGATTTCCAAGAAACTCTTTGTTGCGTATCAGGTACGCTATTGAACATAGAAACCCCTTTAAAGTAAAATTAATTTTTAATTCATAAATGTTAATAAATATGAAAACATTTTATTCATTATTTACCTAGTATGTTACATCAATGAAATTAATTATGCTTTATGGTGTTTATAGTGGTTTTTAAATCTTCTTTTAAAGGATTCAAAATCAGTTTTCATCAAAAAAATGTTTTCAAAATGCTTTCAAAATTTCTTTATATGTTTTCAAATCCATTTTCTGGAATATTTTTTCCAATAATATTTCAAGAATTATTTTTATGTTATAAAATTATTTGAAATGAAAATTGTTTTCAAAATGTTTTCTATATTACTTTATAAATTGAGGAATCTATTTTTAAATACAAAATTTGTTCATAATGATTAATATTTTAATAATTTTTATTAAAAATGTTAAGGATATTTTCCTAGATAAATTTTTTATATGAAATTTTAAATTGAAATTTACAAGGAAATTTTTTTCAAATATTTTAATTAAAATTATTTTCTAATAAATAATATTTTACTTAATAAATGTTCCATGTGATCTTTCAAAACCTATCTCCATATAATCTGATATAATTTGTTATTTTTTATGCTTTATTAGTGATATGATTCAAGGATATCATTCAATTTCTTTCTTGAAGTGTTTATTAATTGATGGTATGATGTTTATGACACACATTTCACTTACACGAGTTATGTATTTTTTGAAATCCTTTTCTTTTCAAGGGTCATTCTTTGATGAAATGACAACGAGACATATCTATTATCCATATGTAATGATATAATGAAATTTTAATCACAACCACTTAATTTCATTGGATATGACGTGATATTTATAAAACCCATCCCATTTTACAGCTCATGATATGTTCAATGTTTTGTTATCTTGTGTCACATGAATGTATAATTTCATTATATTATTGGTGGTACATATATATCCCTCCAATGAATTGGGTATTTAATAATGTTCTATGATCACTAGAGGGTGAACAGTAGGGCATCCAAATACAAAAACAAGAGGGGATACTTAGCGGTAAACAATATGGTGCACAGGAAGGAATCCCAACCCCAAAACAAGAAAGAATCTTAATCCCAAAACAAGAGGTTACATGGTAGGTATTCCGAATATCTAAACAAGAGGGTACATAGTATAGTATCCCAAGCCTCAAATAAGAGGGTAAATGGGAGGGCATCCAAATCTAGAAAATAGGGTAAATGGGATGTCATCGAATGCATGAAACGAGAGGTTATATGGGCGGACATTCCATGCCCAAAATAAGAGGATAAACTAGAGAGAATCCCAAGCCCAATACAATAGTTTAAAAAGATGGAATTCCAAACCATAAATAGGTACATAGGTGATTATCCCATGAACGAATGTTAATAAGGTTTGGGTAGATATCCTTATCATATGATATTATATTCTTCTGTATTTATCATAAATTCTATGTCTTATACCTATATTATTATTTTAAAGCATGTTATCTTTATTCCCTGATGATTTGTGTCTTATAAACCACCAGTCTTTATTCCATGATTCATTTTAATGATATTATATTTCTAGGGTATGATCTTATAATGTTATATCATGTTTTCATACCCTTATGCTCGTGTTTTGGCTTACATATCTACCTTTTTTACCCTTAATGAGAATCGAATCTCAATTTTTTCTTATTATTCCTTCCAATGTGTTATAAATAAAGGTTCTATGTTGTATTACTAAAAATTTAATATATTTACGGGATATGTTGAAGATATTTCACCATGTTATTTTATTATGTTTTCATGTTTCCAAATACACTAATCTATTAAGGTCATCAAAGATGTTTTTTTAATTTTCTGAATATTCATCTAAATGGATGTAATATCAAGGGATGTTTACATTGGGTCACTATAGTTGGTATCAATGGAACATTTTAGTCATACTTTTGGAATCTAGGATGAGAAAAAATTAGTGAGATCCCTAGTAATATTTCTGAGGATATTTTGATGGATGTCTCAATGGATAAGTCTAAAGATATGATAATGAATAGTAAAACATCCTAAAATTTTGGTAAATGATAGAGTGAGTGGATTCAAAGAAATATATCCCTATTTGGATACTAACATTGAATTTTGCTCTAGAATATAATTACATAAGAGTAACAACCTAAAAACATTGTATTGATCTATACTCAATATGGAACTGGTGCTTGACAACGATCCTTACTCCACACCTGGTTTGACACTCCTAGGGGAGATGTTTTGGGAATTCACAAACACTTTAAAACCCATCATTAAGAATTAAAATATAATATGACGATGAATAAACTAAAATAAAACTAATCTATCACATATATTAATGAAGTATGTGTCATGGCTTCGATATCCTACAAACAACCATATTCATGATTATATGGTTTTTTTCTATGATAACATTTTCTCAAACTATAATTGTAAGGTCCAATCCTTAAATATTACATATCATAGTGTTTTTTATATAGAATTATATTTTGAGAATCTTTTTAATTTATTGTTTTAGAGAATTATAAAAAAATCATACAAAGTAACTCGTACAATTCAAAGGGAAACTAATACTCAGTATAGATTATTTACCCAAAAATTATCCATTTCAAAATAAAACATAATACCAATTTGAGAAAAATCTTCATTTTAATAATCTTAACATATTCTTTGTCCTTACGAATAATAAGACCTAAAAAACATTTTAAAACATAAGATGAGAACAAAAAAATGTTGTAACAGATATTAAAATAATGAAAATCATTTGTTTAGTAAAAAATTGAAATCATATAAAATATTTACCCCTATCATAAAATTTCATATAGAATATAGAATAAAACATTTTAACATTATAAAAAACCCACATATTTCTCAATGAAAATCACTAAAACACTTATGAATGAATTCAAACATTTTTTGGTGACTAAAAAATTACAATACATATAAAAATATCTAATCTGTTTCAATCGGAACAACTATATGGCCAAATTCAAATTACACTATTATGGCCTTACCCGGTGATATCATGTCAATTCCATATTATGCTAAAACTATCTTTCTAGACCCTATATGGGACACACCCTATTAATCTATAATAGGATTTCTCAATGATATCTAGGACACCCCATGTATAATATATATATATAGCTTTCCCCTTTCAAAATATTATGGAGTAACATATCATGAATAAAACACTTTCATCATTGAACCCTACAAAAATATTTTTAAATCCATTAGGAAATCAGTTTTGAAAAAAATGTCCTTCTCATTCAAGAAATCTTTATCAATACCAAAACACATTTTTTATTAAGAACCCATTTTCAATAAAAAATATCCAAAATGATTTATATGGTTTTTCATTTATGTAAAAACAAAATATTGAAAATGATAATTATAATAAAATAACTTCCACAATAGAAGAAATTTCATTGTCTCCATATGATTAAGAATATAATATTCACTTTTCTATTTTCCAAAAATTTTCTTATAAAACACACAACAAAAAGATTCCTTTTTGAAACCCACTAAATGAAATTAAAAATATAAATAATATTTATTATATAATAATATTATATCCATATAAATAAATATGTAAAATAATATCAATAAAAGTAACATGGAAAAAAATATTTGATAATTAAATTTTTAAACATTTAAGGGATCCCATACCATATTAAACATTTGTTTCCTAATCTGCATGAAATAATTCATATAAAAAAATAACATTTTTATAGATAAAATACGGATATTGACTTTAATATTATCTATATATTTATCTTATAAAATAATAATGTGGCATGCCATCAAAAAACACCTCAATGAAAGGAAATTGAGATGAAATCCCTTAAACCGAGTGTGACTCATCCCATAAAATATTTATCATCCAGAATAATAAATATAGGATAATTATTTAATTAATTTTGAACATTTAAATTTTCATTATTCCTTTTATATAACTTAATATCATGTTCTAAATGTTACATAATTATTTATGTTCATGTTTGACATTTTGACGATATTCGATACATTAATTCCAAAATGACTTCAGAATGACATCAATAGTAAAATTAGTCATCATTCCATCATTTCTGGATTAATAATAATGAAATAATAAAAACATTTATATATCAATTATACTTTTTAATAACTTCATTAAATATGGATATCAAAAATAACCTTTTTACAATTATTGAGACGGTTAGTCATACTTACACATGAGTAAAATCTCCATTTTTCAATGATCATTATTAAATGAAATTCAGCATCATTTTATCATTACAGGATGATAATATTATAATTAATTTTATATAAATAATTTAAATATAATTTTATATATAATCGATGTGATGTGATAATTAAATGCAAATCACATCGCTTCATGGATGTGATAGTTCACACGTACGTATGAATGACGATTTAAGATTTATGTGAATGAAATTTCAGAATGTAATAGATATATTATTATCATATAATGATATATTTATTATTAATATCATATATAAATATTTGATCCATAATTATAAGTAGTATTTAGTGATAGTGGTGTAAATGAATTATATTAGTTTGTGGAGGTTATAGTACACACTTACGCACAAACAAATAATTAACTTCCAATTTGAGAGAAGTATAGATGGATTTAGGTAAAGACATTAAAATATTAACACCTAGGTGTATTTAGAATACTTTATTTATTACTTCATCATGTTTGAATAATATTTTATGGGTGTGGATGAAAAAATAATATAGAAACACTTAATGAAAAATGATACCTTTTCTTTGGATGACCCCCTTTGATTAACACATTAACATATATATAGAAGGTGTTATTCCAAGAATGATGTCTCTCTAATGTGTGGAGGGATTTTAAAAAGGTATTAGGGAATGTATTCTCTATAAAAATTGGTTTTTTTGTGTGAGGAATAAATAATATTGGGTTCCATTTCAAAGGAGATGGGATGGAAACTCTTGGAATTCATCAAAATATTAAATTTATATAAATTAATTTTATAGGAAAACATGCTCAAAATAGATTTAATTTGAATATATTATAATTTTTGGGTCTAATAAAATTCTTTTGAAGAAAATTATAAAATGTATTACTAATTTTTAATCCTTATCGTATTTTATCGTATTTTATCTTTTACAATGATATTATGTAATTTAATGTTTGATGGTTAATGTAATTACAAAAAATTAAAAAATAAAAAAAAATTATTCATTATTAGATTTTTAATACTTATAAAAATCAGCTAGAATAATTTATTTTTTTAATAAATTTAAATCATTTAATAAACTATTATTTATTTTAAAATATCAATAATATATATTTTGAAACTATTCATTATTTGAAATTTTTTAAATATCACAGGAAGATGATATCATATAAATTTATCTATTACCGAATCCTTATCTTGACAAAATCACCCATAAAATTTGTTTCTGACATTAATTATATAAAAGATAATTATTTAAATATTTTAATATCATTTATTTTACTATCCAATTAATTAATCAATTTTCTACATCATCAATAAGTCACTGTTTTATGTAAATAATTATTTCCAAAAAATTATAAATAAACTACCATGTATTAGATAGGAACTTTACCTTTAGAAATTATATTTATCAAGAAACAGATACTTTATATAAACTCATATTTAAAATAATTTACTTGTCAAAAACAAAAGTGTAATAAAATTATATATTCTTTAAATATAATATTATTGAAGGTGTACTCACACCCAAGTGTCATACAATGTATATAATCTAGAAACAAGGATTATTTTGGCAAACACATACTCATCCAATTAAATTAGGTCATGGATTTTGTTTATTTTTTAATATATATATATATAATATTATTTTTATCCTTAATTACCCCATTCACATTTAACCGTGGTAATAAAAACAATTACTAATGTTATTATCCATATTGTCCAAAAAATTAAACGGCTTATTTAAGAAATTTGGATCTTCTGATTGCGAATATGGAATCCATTTTTCTAAATTCAAAAAATATAATTGGTATAGATTAATTTGTAATTAATTCGTTTGAAAGAACAAGAAAAAATGTTTTTAAAATAAAAACATTCCAATGTTCATAACAATTTTTATCAATTTTCAATGTTAGATTGCCCTACTAACATAAATTGGATTCAATGATAAAAAATGATCTAATTATACTTAGTACCCTTCAAATATGTAATTAGAAATGATTAAAAAACAACATGAAATAGATGTTTTCAATTAAAAATAGAATATTTTTTACTATCTATCAAAAAATGAATCTTGTAAAATAGAATCCAAAAAAATAAACCAAGGTAAATTTGGATACACATATATTACATAATATGTTTATCGTTTAAAGTAGAACTTATAATAGTGTAAAAAACTCGATTTAAAATAGGTGTGCAATAAAAAAGGTGACAAGACTACATTTATTGAAAACTACTTCTTTTATATATAATATTGGGTTTTTCTTTTATTTATTTTTATAAACAACATATTTTCACATGTAATTATTTTTTTTCTGAAACAAATTTAATTTTATTTTAAAAAAGGTTTTATATTCAATTATAATTAAATATTCATCAATGAATTTGTTATATATAAATGTGAAAGACATATTTTTAAAATTCCATTAATACAATTCATTCCCACCATTCTTACTTCTACATTATAATGGTATAATTTTAATAATAATATTTAATTATTCATTTAATCTTGATGTGGAATATTATGTAATATATTATTCAAAATCATTCCATTTTAAAAACACATGATGATATATTCTCCCCCATTATTAAATTATATATTTTAAATTTAAACTTTGGATGGAAAATATGTGTTTAAATTTTCACAATACCTTTCCCAAAATACCCCATAATAAAATGAATAAATGAAATTTCTGCATAAAAATAAAAAAAAATGAATGTACGAAGGTCACTTGAGAAAACACATACCAGTGTTCCATATAGGAAAACATAGACATGATAGATAAAAAACCCTCATGTTCTGATGGAGAGAGATAGAAAACATGTCTTGAATGAATTTAACAATCACAAAACAATAAAGACATGATCAATTAAAAAGTTATATATTTATTAATAATAAGGTTAAACATATACAATTTTCATTTTAAAATTATTTTCATCAAATTGAAGATTTATATTACTAAATAGAATTAAAACTTAAGGAAATATACATACATTACATGTAGAGATTCATCTTTTAATCAATTTCTATTAGAAACTCATAATTTTCTCTAAATGATGAGTATTCATGATGAATAATCCTGTATAGATTCACATAATCCATAAAATATTAACAATTAAATTCTCCTTTCATAAAACATTATTCAAAATCAATATTGATATGATAGGATAAAAAAATTCTAAATAAAGAATAAACCACTGTATTATGAAAGACTAACTTAAATCTCCAAAATTCAATGTTAATACACAGAGTTCCACATTGAACATTACATCAAAAACATCTATTAAAATTATTCAATATAATCCAAATCAAAATTTAATCCAAAAAATTAGAAGGTTTTTATAACACATTCTTCCAAGATAAATTTTAACATTTATCTTTAAATAATACCAGTCACACTAACTTTCTCATAACAAATCCTGTAATATACTAAATCTTATAATCACCGTTATATGATAATTATTTCCATAAATAACCTGAATCACCTTATGACTACAATAAAATCATAAATTATTAAAAAATATAATTAATATTTTACGTATAAAATAAAATCACTTGGTATTTTGTTTACCTTTATCTTATACGGTTCCTGAAATAGGGATCTTCATTCAAAATATCATTAATCATTTAATCAAAAAATAATTTTCCAATCACATGTTCATTTATTCAAAAAAACATATTTCCCTTAAATAATAATTCTATCCATCCATAAAATGGTTTAACTAAAAAACAGAACATCATAGTAACCGGGAAATCATGTTGTATAGTGGTAGAAGATGCACCATTGTCACCCTTAAATGGTGGGATCAATTCCCAAATTCTTTTCGGATGTGAAGAGTTTTCCCCCATCCAAAAAATTTTCCATTTTCTAACAATATATAAGTCATATAACATTACTGTAATTTGATATGTACATAAAAAATTACCATGAATTTTTGTATCCTCAATGTTTATCTCATACAATTCATTTTTAATCCCTAAAATTAAAAACCCATAATTACCTCAAATATACCATTTCTCAAAAAATATTATTAATCACAATAAAATTTCATAACAGAAAACCTAAAAAGTTATTTCATAGATAGTAAAAATAAAATAAACCATAAAATTATAAATCCATTATGATATACATAAATCATTAAATAATAATCTACAAATTTGTATAAACTATCCATTGACACCAAATAGAAGGCCCTGACAATAAACATTACAAATCCTTGTGTTTTTAAATATAATTCATATTTTTAGATCTTTTAAATTTAGAGGTTTAGATAACTAGTCCAAAATCGTACAAAATATCCCATATTACAAATGGAAACTTATAGTAGACATGTATTTATTTTAAAAAAAGATGAAGTTTTAAAATAAAAAATCATTTCTTTTCAAGAAAAATATTCAATACATTCAAAATTATATCTTCATTTTCCTTTCCAATCTCAAGATATAAGAAAAATATTTTTAAACATGGGATGATAATAAAAAGAACAGTAGGGGATATAAAAATAAAGAAATGTATTAGATCATAATAAACATAATAACACATAAAATGTTTACGTTTATCTTCAAATTTCATTGAGAATATGAAATAAAACATCTTTCGATGATAAAAAACACATATTTTTCTGAAATAAAATCATTATAACCCATGTAATGAAATTTAAAATCATTTTCTGAGTTATAGAATCATATAAATAAAACCCATTCAAACACATATAAATTAGAATAACCATATAGTTGATTGTCAATTAATTTATAATGGGATTACTTGGTGATATCATGACCACCCATTGTTGAGCTATAATCGGATTTCTTGGTGTTATATAGGGAACCCCATGTTATGTTATAATGGGAATTCCATGTGCTATCTAGGAAACCTCATGTTAATCTATGACGACATTTCATAAAGCTATTTAGGTCACCCAATATAATATATTTTGGATCTCCCATTTAATATATTTGTCAAGTGACATTTCAGGATGAAAAAACATTCATCATAAAACACTATTCAAAACACTTTTAATCTCATATAAAAAACATTTGGATAAAAATACCTTATTCATTCCAGAACAAATTTTCAAAACCAAAACACCATTTTTATTGGAAACACATATTCAATACAAAAATACCAAAAAAAACATTTTTTTGAAATTAACAAAACATGAAATCTTGCAAGGGAAAATTAAAATAAAATAATGGCAAGGGTGGAGGGATAGTCATTTTCATTATATTCATTGAGAATAGAATATTATTTTTTTGTTTGTCAAAATGTTTCATATAAAAAAACAAAAAAAGCTTCATTTTTTAGAGTAGATATATAATTTCCTTTATAATTCTTTTTTATCTATATAAATAAATATGTATAATTATATCATTAAAATTGACATGGGGAAAAATATTTAATAATTAAATCATTATACATTCATGGTCTCCCATACAATATTGAAAATTTAAATAATAATATCCATGAAAGTATAAATTTAAAAAAACATTGAACAAAAGTAGTAAATATATTATATCCATATTAAATTTCATGTTAGTTTTATATACTATTTTCAAAATAATAAAGGAGCGTGTCATCAAGAAATGCCTCAATGAAAATAGATTAAGACGAAATTCATTACATTGAGTCTAGCTCATCATGTACAATCCTTATATTCCTGAATAATGAACATAGGTTTATTATTTACATTATTAAAAAAAATTATATTATATGTTTTATATTAGTTAATATTTTTCTCTTACTATTACTTAATTATTTATGTTATTGCGAGATGTAGTGATGATATTTGATACATTGATTCCAAAATGTCTATGGTTTGATGTCCATAGTCAAGGCAGTCAATATTCCATAATATAAAACATTAATATTAATGAAATAATAATTACTTTTATATATCAATTAATATTTGAAATACAATCATTAAATGTGGATATGAATAATGAACTATGTCACAATTATTGAGATGGTATGTCGTATGTATGCATGAGTAAAATTTCCATTTTTTATTGATCATTATGAAAATATGGTAAGAATAATTTTATATTTATAGAATGATAATAAAATCAACAATATCAAATAAATCATTGAATTATACTTTTATATATGTTGCATGTGATCGGTGACTAAAAACGAATCACACCACTTTGTGGATGTGATAGATCACTCGTACACACGAATGACGTCATCGTTTTTATATGCATGGAATGTAAGAAACTGATTCATATATTATTATCATATAGATATAAATATTTCATTAACATAAATTATATAAATAAATTCTACCATTATAACAATTATTTATAAATGGTTGTGGAAAATGAATTATAATGGTTCGTGGAGATTATAGTTCACACATACGTTCAAAAAATTACTTCATTTCCCATTTGATGAAAGTGTAGATAGATTATGTGATGAGATAAATATAATAACATTTAATTATATACATAATAATTTATATATTATATCACCTTGTTTCCAAAATATTTTGATTACATTGATGACAAAATAACATATAGAAACATTTAATTAAAAATGATATATCTTCTTCGAGCGATCTCATTTGATTTACACCTTTACACCTCGTAAGAGGATGTAATGACTAAAATAATTTTTCAATAATGTTGGTAGGGATTCAAAGAATGAATTTTGTTAAATATTTTCAAATAAATTTTTTTTGAAGTGTTAGGTATAAAGATGAATATGTGCCCTTTTATATGAGAATGGAGAGGCCCTCTGAAAAATTTACAATATATTAAACTAATAGAAATTAATTTTCTAATAAAATTTGATCTAAAAATTTTTATTTTGAATATATATTGATTACGGGTCAAATAACATTCATCCAATTAAAATTATAGAAATTTTCGCAATTTTTTAATCATTGTCGTTTTTAAACCCATTTAAACACTTATTGTGATGTCACGTAATTTATACGTTGACGGTTAACATAATTACAATAAAATTCCAAACTAATATAAATTAATCATATATGATTTTTCATTAATTATTAAAATAAGTTGGTATTTTTTTTTAATTTTGATGACTTTTATATAATTAAACAAAATACTATTTATTTTAAAATATCATCAATGTCAATTTTGATACTATTCATTAATTGACTTTGAAAAAATATCATAAAAATATGGTATAGTAAAAAAACACAATTTAATAATCCCCAAAAATTAAAATTAAACCCTTAAATTCGTGTATGACACCAATTATATAAAATAATTTTTATTTTAATATTTTTAAAATCATTTTTTTGACTCTCAAAATAATTAATCAATTATTACATCATAATTATGTCTGTATTTAATTTAATTAATTGTTTCCTAAAAATTATATACAAATCAACATGATATAGGTACAATTTTTATCGTTACAAATACTGTTTATAGTCTAACATATCCTTTCATAAACGTATATTAAAAATACATGACTTGTTGAAATCAAAAGTCTCTAAAATGAGTTTTCTTTCAATATAATATTATTAATGTCATACTCACCCCCATGTGGTTTAGAAAGACTATAATATCTGGCTGAGTATTTTTTTAGACAATAAAAACTCATAAAATTAAATTAGAAAGAGTTTCAATGTGGTTTTTAATATATATAAAATTATTTTTACCCTGAATTACCTGATTCACCTTTATCCATGATAATAAAATTTTCACTAAAGATACAATTCAAATTATCCAAAAAATAAAGGTAACTATTCACATAATTTTTACCTTTTCATTAAAAATATGGAATCCATTTGTCAAAATTAAAAAATCATAATTGGAATAAATTAATTAAAAATTAATCTTATTGACATAGCAAGAAAACATGTTTTTAAAGTAAAAGTGTTCCATAGTACACAATGTTTTTTTATCCAATTTCAATTTCAAAATGAATCAAATGACCTAAATTGATTTAGATGATAAAAAATTTCATAATTATACTTTAAAACTATTCAAAAATATAATTTTAATCTATAAATAATCATTATGAAAAAGTTTTTTTGATTTAAAAATGTAATATTTTTCCCCTATTCATCAAAAATGAATCTTATCAAATAGATAAAAAATTTAAACCAAAGTAAATTAATATAATAATATTCAAAATAAGAAAATTATTTTGATTAATATAACATGTAAATGTGTCAATAACAATATTTAAAATAGGTGGCCTTTAAAATGCTGCATAATTTCCTTTTAAAAAAAATACTTTTTTACATGTAAATTGGATTTGTTTATTTATTGGTTTAATGAAAATTATTTAATATTTAAATAGATTTTACAAAGAAAAATATTTTTTAAATTATTTACCTCAATTTATAATTAATCATTCACCAAAGAGTTTACTATATATACATGTGTAAACAATATTTTTATAATTCCATTAATATGATTCATTAATAAAATTCTATCAACTATTTTTCAACAGTATCATTTAAATTATCATATTTAGTTATTCATTTAAACTTTGTGTGGAATATCATTTATTCTATTAACCATAATCTATCCTTTTTAAAAACTCAGGGTGTTATAATGATTTCTACTATTAGTCAATATCAGGAACAAGAAGGAACATGATTAACATTAAATGTTTTAGATGTTGAAATTATGGGAAATATAAAAATTTATTTCCTTAATGAAAATACCATGGAGGGAATCCAGAAGGTGGTATGAGAAATGATTGTACTTATAAAGATAATGAAACTGAAAATAAAATGTGAAATGTATTGTATATTCTAACAACATTTTTTATATAAACATAAGAATCATTATTAGATTGAGGTTAAGGAACATTAAGATATGATTCATATTTCAAATTATATGAAATAATTGTATTGAGTAATAGGATGATGAATCCAGAGTAATGGATTATGGATTAAGTTGTATAATTTATGTGTATATATTTTGGAATTTGAATATTATGTTATATGAATAATTAAATATATTATTATTTTCAGTATAAGTTATTCATTATATATTGAAGAGGATATGTTTAATGGTGATGAAGATTTTGAAAGTGATTTAATGGAAATTTGATATTTTGAAATAATAGAAAACCTTAATTTGTTCATGGTATTGATACAATTTTTTTATCTTTGATAAATAGAATATTGATTGGGATAAAGTATATTTAACTGTATTTATGACGACATAACTAATAATGTATTTGTCAACAATGTGGTATATGTTATCATGGATGAATTTCACAACATATTTTATTTAAATAATATATCTAGTAATCATTGGCAATAAAATTCATGCTTGTTTTCCAAATAGATTTTGAGTAATTCGTGTTATTACCATGATTTAATTGAATATATGATGATGGCATTCACTTATATGGAATGTAAAAAACAAGAGATACATTTGGATATATATATATTGAATCAATGTTAAGCTTATTTAGTGATATTATTTCTAAATATTTTTATTTTCATCATTTCGATGGCAAACAAGGTTGAAGATTTATGGAAGAGATTATGTTAAACTTCACATGAGGATTTAGAGATGAGAGTATTCATTCTCCATATAAGGATATTTCATATTAGATATCCTAATATAAAGTTTTTCCATATAAATTAGGACGTATGGAAGGACATATCATTTTATCTAGGGAAATTATTATATTTTAGTGATTTAGGGGTATAAATTTCACCTACATTGTTTGAGTAGGAGATATAGTTGAAATTGGTCGAGACACAACCATAGAATTCGATTGTGCATATGAAATGAAAAAAAAACTACATTTTATTATGTTCTAAGAAAGTAAAATAATCCTCAAATCTATGAACATAATATTGAGAAAGATGTATTATAATACCATCATTTCTATTGAACTAATGGTCTTATTAATCATCATAGATATATGGATTTGTGGAAATTAACATTATATTGATCATTAACATACTAGTGATCAGTGATCATTATCACACTATATAATTATTTATGGTTTTACACTATTTATAGTATTGAACTAGAAGTAAAATATGTATGAAAACCCAACGTACAGACACCAATGTTCGAGAAATATGAATTAATTCCCATGTCCAACTGGATCGAAATTCCCTTTTCCATGAATCAGTAGCTACTAGCACCTCCATATTTCCATTAACCATTGTTCGAACATGGAAATAGAAAATGTATGAACACTATAATGAAAAATTATGGTATGATCTAAAATCGTGAAAAGTTCTCATCAAGGATTCCATAATAAGATGATGAAATTTAATTAATGAAATAATGCATTCAATTTTAAATAAATATGTATGGTAGTTCACAAGAACACTTTAATCTAAATCATTATTTACATTTCAATGTATGGAAATACTTTAAAATAATGTATTAATAAATATTTTATATACATATTTTATATTATTTAATAAAGGATGCAAAAAAATTATAAAAAAGACTTAAATTTCAAATAAAATAAATGAGAAACATTTTCATGTTCCAAATGGTTTAGTAGTTCCAGTCTATGTGACTCTATCACACTAACATATTTATCCCAGAAATGTGTGTCTACACACTTCCTCCTTGATATTGATCATATTTGACTTGCCACCATCCAATAAGGGATGTGACCAACTTCACTTATTTTTTTAGTATTTTCAATTGAAGAGTAATGTCTGAATAACTCACTAACTACCATTGGCTTTTATATTACCAAATAAAAATAAAACATGGTAAATTAATTTAAAATATCGTAAAATAAAATTTAACCCATTCTCCCATTTTGAATATTCAAAATTTCTATTTGATATCCAAAATTAGGTTTTAGTCAAATCAGGATATTTTACAATATGAAACCAATGGGTTTCTATCAAAATAATTTTAACCCATATTTCTTAAATACCACATTGAAATGAATTCCATCAAATCAATTTCACAATTTTAATTCATCAATTTTAAATTTACAAAAGTCTATCCATATCACGAATACACACAAATTCAATTGAATTGGGGGGGGGTCCCCGATTTCATGCCAAAATAAAATTTAAAACCTCAATTCAAATGTCTTTTGATTTTCATAAACCAAAATATATAAATTTAATTTATCTCAAATAATTTAAATTAAATCAACAATCGAATTTAAATGCAGAAATTTTGGGTTAATAATTCTATCTATTATAATGAAACCACCTACATCAGGATTAAAAAATATCAAAAAACAAATCACTAAATAAGAATCTATAATTAAGAACATTGGAAATTAGTTTCCAAGATCCCAACATATGTTTATGATTCCTAAAAAAGGTTTTTAAATCATCCAATACAAAGACGATCTAAAAACACAAAGGGGGATTTGAGAGAGTGTGTGTTAGAAGAGAACATGAAGATGAATCCTACTAGGAGGATATTGAAAATATTTCACAAATTATCAAACCAATTATTGAGGGGGGGTAGAGAGGACAAACATACCTATTCAGAGATGTTGACTAATAATAAACAATAGTAATTTTATCTAGGTACATTGATAACCTAAAAAAGTGTTTTCATGATTTTAAAAATGGATATTCAAATTTATAAAATCCTCAAAATGGTTTCATAGGAAAGGAGACACGGTTTAGAGAAACCTTATACCTGACATGTGCACCACTTTTTTACTATGTAAATGTTTTTTTGTGATGTGGGAATGTTTTATTAAATAATGAACTAACTGTGAAAATCCTTACAACCTTAGTAAGGACAATTTGGTCAAACCATGCATAGCCCATGAAATTTTCCATATTTTCAATTATTTCACCCTAAACACCCCCAAACAAAAACCAACCAAATTATGTAATAAATAAGGTTTTATGAATACATGGAAATAGTATCATGATGTTATAACCTCACCAATATAGAAAATTTGTGTACCCACATATCCTACATAGAAGATTTCCTACCAAAACATTGAGGTTGTTTCTCTCTCATTAGTGCCTCCTTATAACTCATCTAATGAGAATAAAAACTATTTTACCATAGCACACGAACCAAATTTATCTTCCTCCCACAAAGTAACTTGATTTCAAAATCAACTATCCTGATTGGATTCCAAACCATAGAAAACCCAGGTTTGACCTCTTGATCACTCCATCTCAGAACATGAGATAGATCAGATATATATTTCTGGAGCTGTGATACCTGAAACATGTTATTTTTTTTATATCTTCTGTGGTGGATGTGCTAAATGTTAAAAAACAATTAACATATAATTATCTAATTCAAAAGATCCCAAATAACATGGAGCATGTTTCCAATGCCTCTCATTCTTTCGATGACCCATCTAG
Source organism: Viscum album (assembly GCA_963277665.1). Taxonomy (NCBI): domain Eukaryota; kingdom Viridiplantae; phylum Streptophyta; class Magnoliopsida; order Santalales; family Viscaceae; genus Viscum; species Viscum album. The sequence goes on from CAUJRU010001420.1 coordinate 52,302, forward strand.
GATGAAAATTTTAAGAACACCAAGCCACCACATAGAAATTAAAATAGTCCATGACAAATATCAATATAATAATTTTCCCTCTTCAACAAAATAAATATTCTTTGATGAATTACCTAAATATTTGATTTTGTATCTTGAACCAATATATGTCCAACCATGGAACTCTCACCAATCTCTGACCAACATTATGAATAATTACATGACCGGCTATTCAAGGCCTCAAATGGATCCATTCTGATCACAAACAAGTAACTCTTATTCTATGAAAATGTAGCCATCCCACGATGTTCATACCAAGCCCCAAAAAAAGTTCAGAATACTTTCATGGGGAATATCCTAAAGAATATGTATATCTATTTCTGACTAGACATCTGAATGTGGATGTTTTTCCATGATCAAATTGACATGAGATCCTTCTTTCTCGTGAAGGCCTGTCCAAAAAAATACTTCACTTGGGATCCCTAAAAATGGTGATATCTGATATAACTCCATGTAACTAAAAAATTTATTTGACATTGATATTTCCCAACTACCCAATATTTGTTACATCACAAATGGGTATAAAGTGATCTGATTTCATCAGATAGTCAAACAAAACCATTAGCACATTCTTCCTTCTTTGGGTAAATAGAGACCCCGCAACAATGTCTATAGATCCCTATTCCTATATACATGTTGTATCTAGAAGTGAATTAAGAAAACATGAAGGATTTTGGTTCTTGACATTGACTTATTGGAATGTATAACATTGACTGAAAAAATTAGATATTCCACATCACATACCAGGCCACCAAAATTTATGCTTCATGTTTTAGAAGTATTTCTTTGTTCATCAATGCATTTCCCTCTAGGAATTATAAAAACCATCCATCATTTATTTACATACTACTAATAAATCATAAAATATATTCTGAAAACATATAATTCCATCGATGGAGAATGACCACATAGGCCTAGTCTCCCAAAAATAAATAAAAAATCTAATAATACTAAACACATAATCATACTATTGTGTTGAAATAAACAATTCTATAAGTGATCAAGTCATCTGAACACTCGCCAAAGTAACCTCAGATACAGATTCGTGGACTCCAATATAGAAATTTCCAAATAGTCTAATCATGTTCCACTCTTCTAATGATTATTTCACTGCTTGGGTTATAAGATTCAAAATAAAATTATGCTCTACGAAATTCCCTTTACCCTGAGTATTGGCGATGTAAAAGTCAAAAGATTTTTTGTATTCCACTCAACATAATTATTGGATATTCATATCATTTTATGTGAATATATAACTCTATATATTTTGGTTATAATAAACAGGTAACCATTATTTGTATAGTTAAATTTTCTAACTCTTAAACACATGCCTCACATCTACGAGTTCATGGTCATGGTTTAGATTATTTTTCTCAACCAACCTAATACGTTGAGATCCAAATGAAACAACATGATCACCCTGCATAAAAATTCAGCACGATCCTGGAACTTATGTATCAAAAAAACTAAATAGCCTAGTATATCCACTAGAACAGTTAACAACATAATCATAATAAAATGATAATTCAAATAAAAAAAATAAACTAAAATTTTTCATTCCAAAAAACATCACACCCTTCTGTGTTATAATAATCACCAAAGAATACAAATTTGAGAAGTCCATTATGAACAAGAGATAATAAAAAACATAGCCAAATAAGCTATAAATCTCAAAAACATTTCATGGGTTTTCCCATGTCGTAACAGATTTCCCCTTTCTAAGATCAACTGATATAAAATGTTCGCACACCACGTGACCCAATAATATCACTTCACAAATCTATAAATAACATTCAAAAGTATTTTCATAATATTGGTTATTCCTCAATAATTCCATAACTTCTCTCAGATGACACACATAATCCACCACAATATTTGAGTAAACAAGGAAGTGAAAAAAAATGACCACAACAAACATATCAGTATACTCATTTAAAATCATGCTCATTATGACCATAAAGACTGTAGGGGAATTGGTTATACCAAATGGAATGACATGGTACTCAAAATGGCCATACCTTCTCCGAAAGGTGGTTTTGAGATTGCTGTATTCTTTTATTCTCGATTGATGGTAACCATATCAACGATCAATCTTCGATAAGTACATTTCCCCATTAAAATTATAAAACTGATCATCAACCCATGGAAATGGATAATTTTTCATAACCATAAATCAATTGAGTTTCTATAAATTAACTAAATAGAGATTTGAACTATTATCTTTTAAAGAAAAGAGAACTTGCACCACCCATGCCGACACACTGGAGTTTATAAATTAATTTCCTATACTATCATCGAACTGAGATTTCAGTTCATTCATTTTAAAATTGATATGTGGTAAGAATTAATATATACATGTTGATTACAAAACACTAAATAGATATAAAACTATACCCACCTTATTAGTTGAATATGAGAGAAGTCATAAAGAAAAACATTTGGAATCTCAAGGAACATGGGAGAGAGATCGATGCACTAAGATTACTACTCTAGAAAAAAGGAAAACATATATCTCACTTTAACCGAATCAAGATAAGATGTTTTGTCTCCCCTCGAACTCATGTCCCATTCCCCAGGAATTATTAAACAAAACCCAACAGGTGTAGTAAAGGAGACACATCAAAGATAACAATCGACGAAGGATTAATTTGCAATTATAAAATCCAACCCGAATATGATTTCATGTTGTTTCATGGAACGAACATGAAAATTCCAAGAAATCATGATATAAGAAAATGGGAAAACTCATGCAGGACTATGGAGACCCTTTTCTCTGCTCATTCCAAGGGTGGTAGAAATATCCACCTTATAATATAAAAGATATAATGGATGATTAAATATATTGAAAATATAGTTATGAATAAATTAAAAAGATGAACATGTACCAAATAGGGCAGTCAATAATGATGAAGCTATAGTAATGGTTCCCATTAAAGCCTCTAGGCCAATATCTTCTTCTTTTGGAGAATATTATGTCATGTGAAAAAGATTAATTATGGAAGCGTGTGTTAAGAACCCCTTTGTTCATGATGCATCTAATTTCCCCACATTAAATTTTGCTTTTGGAGATCACATGCCACTAATCGGAGAAAAAACACAGGGAGGAACATCAGTAAGTGACTCGAGCATCCTTACATAAAAAAATTCATAGGCACCTTAGTGCAATCCCACATAGAATTACCTAGCAGGACAGATTATTAACAAATAAAAGGTCATATTCAATGTACTAAATTGGGTCAAAATGACCATGATTTCAAGAGACACCATGATAATCATAATTCATATTCTTTCCCATAGTGTAATTCACACTATTGTTGGGTGAAAATGATACTCCTATAAAACATGACATGTCGGCCTGGTCTGTTTCCTACCATCAATGATCTATCTAGCACATCAGCATATGAAGTTAGCTTCAATAAGAAAAATTGAGAAAAATATCATTTTGGTGTCTCAACTCAAACCATAGAGTCATCATATTCTTATTTGATATAATATCTGGTGCGAACTTCACAAACATTGTAAAATTGTTTGCATATTGTGTTAGTGTGTTATCAGCCTAAAGTGCTTGAAAACTCAATAGACAAGGCCAACATCATTGAATCTAGATATAAATTTGTATTTTAATGATCCTTGATGTATTCTTACTCTATGCCCTCATGCTTCTTCTCCATCCCCATTGTCTCTAAGCATTCCTGCTCAGTCCTTCAAACATGATGTTTGAATAATTCACCTAAATTACATCCAATGTTTCTTGTAACCCAAACAAATTCTCAGTCATTATCAACCATTCTGTGGCCCCTTGAGGACCATTGGATCTTTTGAACACTATTAGCTTCATTAAAAGTAGCTCTTACGAATCATTTTAAAGAACATCACTCAGAGGCTTCCCAATTAGAGCCTGGATGGGGACTGGTGGTGGTACATGTCCCAGAGCATAGATAGTAATCCCATTTACCATAACAAAACAGGGACCTTTGAGATAATTTTTTCAATATAGTTCAATATAAATCTACTCAAGGATATGATTCTCACATTTTCACATAGAAATGAAGCTCCAAAACATTTTTAGAGAACATTGAAGACCTCGGGAAAACACTCAAATGGAGGAACATGAGAATTCAATCACAATAGAATGACAAAGAATATTTGGATATCAATCCATCCAAATAATATTTAGGGAAAATACTAGAACTAATCATCATGACATCTTTCCCAACCCACACCTGGTGACTTATGACTAATTATGGTGATAGGTCATTTAGAACTCAATCACAACTACCTTTCAAGTCCCCAATGGATTACATAACTATATTAGATGAAAATCAATCAACTTTGATTAAAAAAATTCACAAAAAAAAGTCATACAAGTATGAAAACCCAAATTAAAACCACAAATGTATCAAAAATAACATGAAACCCAATGTATAAATAGTTTCAACTCACTATTTCAAAGGATCAATAGCTAATACCACATTAATTTGGCATCAAACACTTTCATGAAACAAGAATTACAAAATCTAAAGACACATGAAGGAACAAGTAGTTAGTTGTCTAAAATCATAGTAGGGTCTCACCAATTATTCCATAATAATATTCCGACATTCATTTTACCAAATAATTCTTAAAAATTTAAATAAACATGCATTCAAGTTGAATAAAATATTTTAAAACAAATCTTGATTTGTATTTAAAATGATATAACTACTTTAAAAAAATGTGTTGATAAACATATTATATAAACAGTTAATATAAATTCATAAGGCATGTAAAATATCTTACATAAATAATTTCATGTAATTAAAATAAAGAAAAATGATCAGTATGTTCATGTGAAAAAAGGTAATATAGTTCCAGGCTATAGAACTCCTTCACAAAAAAATATTTTTTCTTGGTAATATGTATATAAATTCTAACTCTTTGATATTGACTATGGAGGACATGTCACCATCCCATCATGGATATAACCAAATGAATTTATATTTTTTTAGTTTTTTCAATAATAAAATATTGTTAGAATAAATCAATTACTACCTAGGCTTTCAGGTTCTATAATACAAATAAATTATGGGAAATTTATTTTAATACAGTTTAAACTAATATTCATCTCATTCTTCCCTTTCATTTATACCAATTTTCTAGTTAAAAATGAAAATGTGTTTAGAATCAATGATGCCTTTTATAGGATAAACCCAATGGGTTTTTATCAAAATCCCTTCAATGAATTTTTCCAAAATATCAATTTGAAAATAATTCCATCAAATCAATATAACAATTTTAATTCAGCAATTAAATTTTTTAAAAATTCCATTAGTTTCACAAATACCTCTAAATTCAATGGAATTGGGGCATTTCCCAATTTCATTCCATAATCACGTTTCAAAACCCCAATTTAATGGAATTAGGTTTTTAATCTAAAAACCGAACTAAATATCATATATATCAAGAAGTTTAATTTATATCAATAATTTAATTTAAATTAAAAAAAATTGGGTTAATAAAAACTCTCCATCATAACGGAACCACCAACCCCGAGATAACCGGATCATAAAACACAAATCAGGGAAAATATAACGAAGGACCTTGGAAATGAGAATCCCAGAATGAATCCTAAATTTAAGATACAAAAGTAATGTTATTAGATATTATAATAACACTAATATCCACAAAACCTTGGTGGAATAGAGAGAGTGTGTGTGTGAAAGGGAAAAAGAAGAAGAAACCTACTGAAAGGAGATTGAACGTCATTCCAAAAGATTTGATCTGCATTTAGAAGCATATAGAGGGGAAAAATAACCTCTTGGGAGATCATGGGGATGGTAATATTATAGAATGACAAGTTAGGTCTTTCAGGTACCTAAAAGGTGATTTTGAGTGTTTAAAAATAATATTTTTGGATTAATTATACCATGTTCATGATTTCTTATGATTGACCACAAGTATTAGAAAAACCAAGTTCCCAAGTCATGTTCCCCTTTTTGACCAGGTCCATGGTTTCTCTTTCATGGGCACATGGTTTATCAAACAGTGTTCCAACTATGAAAATCCTTACTACCTTAGTATGATTAATTTTCACTAATAGGGTGAATATTTTGGGAAAACCATACTCAAACCGTTCACAACCCATAAAATTATCAAAATTGGCATCCCAACACAAACACAAAATTAACCCAACCAATGAATGGTGAAAAGAGTTTTTTTGGAAAACATGGAAACATTAAATATGAGTTACATATCCAATATTCTCTCCCAAACATTTTTCTCCATTGTGAAGATCATGTTATGAGTTACTTAAGATAACAGTTATAGTTGAAACATTCCATTTGGAAATAGAGGTTTAATATTCATTTTTATGTTGTGGGTTTTTAGAAAGGAACATTAATATATTAAACCATTGAAAACTCATACAAATTTATAGGTAGAAATTCATTTTATGGTCAAAAATTTTTAACCCCCTTAGTTTTTTGAAATATTATTTAATTGAATTAATATAATCTTTTTATATTTTGAATTTCATGAAATCGTGAATTTATATTGTATTTTATGAACTCAACAATTTATTCTTACTCTATACGAAACACCACGTTGATCTTGCCCCACACTCAAAACATATAGTAGCATTTGGTAAACGAAAAAATGTTATTGACTTTTCTTACACACAATGTTGTATCCCTTCTATATTTCATGTTACACATAATAATGATTTTAATGAACTAATGTGTAATATTAATATTATAATTAAATTATTATTAATTAAACCATAAAGAAATTGAAATATATGTTATAAATAAAATTAACTAATTTTTTAAATTATGATTTATATATTTGTTTAAAATGAACCATGTGGTTATCAATTAGCAGGAAATAAATGTAATATCTAAATGAAATCAAAGAAATTACATTTCAAAGGAAACTATTTCTTTCTAAAAAACAAAATTTTATCATAATAAATTTAAAAACACTTTTGTTAAATGTTTTAAAAAAGTATTATATATTATATATTCAATGAATTTTTTAGTACTCATAGTATAGATATGTTCAGTATATGATAAGAACAAATCCAATTTTATTAAAAAAATGTTTTATTTCTCTAAAAGTGTGATTTTACAGCCTTTAAATGGAAAACCAATTTTAAATATAAATTATTACAAATTTATAATTTTGATTTTACAAAATATTCATCATTTTTAAAATTGGAATGTCTAAATTTTTCTTAGGGGCAATTTTTTGATTTTTTCTGAGAATATTCATTTTGTGATGAATAGTGAAAATTAATGAATTTAAAATAAAAACTATTTTTAATTGTGATAATTTATAGGATTTAATTATATTTTGAATTGGTTTTAATTTTTAATCAGCTGAATTTAATATAAATTATTCCAATTTAGGTTATTATAATCATTTTCACATAGAAATTGGATATATAAATATTTCCATCATTTGATCTTTTTTTATTTTAAAAACACACTTTGTCATTGACCAAGGCATCACCTCTTAAAAAACACATTTAATATCATTGGTGGGATTGAATTTAATTTAATTTATTCAAATTATGTGAATTATTTTGAAATAAATAGATTCCATTTATTAAATATAATTATTTAAAATGCCTAATATTCTCAATTTTTTACCAAAAAACATGTGAATATAATTATAATTTATTACAATGATTTAGAGAAACATTACCTTAACAAATGGCTAAACCTGAAACATAAAATCTAAAATTACCTAGAATCATTTCCAAAAGTCATTGGATATTAAAAATTACATCCTATAATCCATTATGATATTTATTACATTATTGGAGCCACTTTATAGGGGAATATATGGTTGGAATCCCTATTTAAAAAACATACAAGAATGTCACTCCACCACCACTATAAAATGTAACTCATATTAACAACATAAAAACACTAATAAATACCTTCTTATTAAAAAAACCTTCCCAAATATTTTAAAAATGTCACTAAATTCCACCTATAAGCCTCCATTTAGTCTTAAATCCATCCATGTAATCCCATTAGTTCAAACCAAAAGAATTTTTCCAATGAAGAGGTTAAAACCTTCCTCAATCTACCTTTATTTATTTTCATTATCATCCTCCTCAAATAATCTTATTCCATTATTATATAATAACCATAGTGTCCAAAATATAGTCAAATTTTATTATTCCACATTTTTCACCTACACATTCACACACATCTTTCTAATAGCTAACTAACATATTGTTCATGTGTCGGGAGGAGTTCTTCCACACAAAATAATGTTGTTAGTTTTTATTTTACCACCAATCATGGGTGAAAATTATGATGGAAAATATGTTTTTAGATGATATATATGGTATAAATGATTTCATTACTCTTCATTAATTATTATATAATACAAATCATTAGGCCTTCCATTTTGTGTAAAAATAATAACTTTGTTTGTGGACTTATGGAATTCTGCCTCTTATAAAAAGATATTATTAATTCCTAATTTACATGGTATGTATTACATATGGGTTTTGTGAAACTACATGATATATAACACAATAATGATAATTAAATGTCATTATATATATATTGACAAACTTTCTTTAAAAGTAATAATAAAATGGAAACAACATTCATTGTACATATGGTCTACTATCTCAATCAATTGGGTATTCCATTTAATATTTCTATATTATATATATTATTAATAATAAATATGTACTGAATATATTTGATATTTATATCATTTTTCACAGTCTATAAGTAATTAAATCATTATCTCAATAAGAGAATCAATAATAACATGCCAAAACATATATGAAAAACAAATTAGATATTAACCAAAACATAACATTAACATGGTGATGTTAATAAACATGTAATATAAAGTCCTAAAAAATATGGTATTTGATATGACAATATGGTTCTGTATTATATTTATAATAAGCTTATATTTTTTTATATAGTAATTTTTAACATGTAATAAGAATGTCAACACTTAAGGAAAGGGTTCTCTTACCTCAAATTTCATATCCATGAGATATATGTCATGTCAACCACTAGATTTTTGGGTGGTGTATAAAATACCCATGAATGTTTTTTGTGATCATTATACTTAAATTTAGTTGTATTTACATATCAATTTCATCATATCTCTTTCACAAGATTAATGTCTCTAAAGTTTTTTAATTGGTTCTATAATTTTTTCATACTTTCCCTCACTGAGACACATGTTATATTATTCACATATATTCTTTTCTAAGGTGTATATAATGTAACATTTACATGTTATATAATAAATATTCTTATTATAATGATATTAAAATTGTCAGGTAATGTTATTCTCTCATGGGTATTATGATTTAATGTTACCAAAGTTGTAAAAGGAAATTAATATAATTTCATCATTACAAAAAAAATTATTATTATACTTCAATTGAGTAAATATTATCATAAATGTAATAAGATATATCATTAAATTTATTCTCCCATTTTTATTCGTTATATTTTCATATAATGGTACTATTTTTCCATTATTTGTTACTTAATATGATTCATAAAATGTTTTTATGTTATTTAGAATCTTAAACTCTTTTCGATCAGAGATCTGTTTTGTTAACAAACCATGTTTTCTAAAAATATATTCAATTTTTTAAAAGATCTATTAATCCTAGTTTCCAGGAAAATTAATAAATATAAATTGTGTGTTATATATATATATATATTATATTTTCAATGATTTATTTACATTTTTCCGAACTATCTACATGGAAAAAGGTATTCAATATTTTTTCTGTCGTTCTTTGTATGTTTTTAATATCCTTATCTAGAAAAGAATTTCCAAAATTATTTCTTGGATTATTTTTATGTAATCTATGTATTTTCATTGAAAAATTATTTCCAAATGTTTTGAATATATATGTAAAAGTATTAAAATCTATATTAAATGATAAAGGGTTTTGAAAATGATTTTTTCTATTTAAAATAATTCTTCAATGTGGAATATATATTTTCTTATGTAAATGTTTTAATTGAAATTATAAATCATTCTTTATAAGAAAATTATTTTTTAAATGGTTGTACTAAAATGTTTTTCAAAGAACTATTTTTCTGGATAAATGTTCCAAATGAAATTTTCAAATATTTCTCATTGTTTGATGACATACTTTATTATTGTTTATGATTTACTGGTGATATGATTTGAAAGAACCAAAAAAAAATTCATTAATGGTTTATGTTTTTATGGAATGTTGTTTATGAAACCATCTTCTCTAACATGAATTATATTCTTTTGAATACCACTTCATTTCATAGGGTTTCCATTGATTAAATGATTATGAGACCTATATCATGTCCATAAGTAATGATATGGTGAAATTATGATGATAACCATTTAATTTAATGCGTTTTGATATGATGTTTATCAAATCGATTTCTCTTTATGGGATGTGATATGATGAATGTTTTGTTATAATGTTTCAGAAGCGTGTACAATACCTTATTTAATATGTGGGACATACATATCCCTATAATTCATTAGGTAAAGATAATTTTTTTATGAGTTCAAAAGGGTACAAATGAGGTCATCCCATGTATTAATAAGATTTAATATTATCCCCTAAAATAGAGGGTACATGGGATGAAATTTCAACATTGAAAAATGTGGAAATCGTAATCCTAAAACAACAGGGTACATGGGAGTGAATCTGAATCCCGAAACAAGAGGATATAAGGGAGGGAATCCCATTTCAAAATAAATAGGGTACAATATAGGACATCCTAATCCCGTAATAATAAGGAACATTGGAGGTCATACCATGCTTGAAATAAGAGGGTTCATGGGGGGCATCCCAAGCCCGAAACAAGACGATATAGAGGAGGGCATACCAAGACCAAAAAAAGAGGGTCTAGGAGAGGGAATCATTATCCAAAAAAAATTAAGATGTATGATTATACCAAGACTGACATGTTATGAAGTTCTTGATATGTTACCTTGAAATAGTTTTTTATATTTCTATGTGTCTGCCACAAATTCCAAGCATTATTCATATGTTATAATTTCATGGATTATGTTCTTGATTTCCTTATGATTATTGTCTTAGGAACTTCCAATACTTATTCCTTTATTCATTATTATGATCTTTGATATTTGGGGTATGATATTATTATGATATCTCACGTTCTTATACTCTTATTTTCATGTCTATGCCTACATATCTCCCTAGTTTACCCTTATTAAGCATCTGAGCTAAGCCCTTTCTTATGATTTATTTCCGTTAGTTATTAAGAAAAGTTATAAGTATGATTAATAAAAGGGGAAGATATTTAAGGGAGATTTTTATGATATTTTACCATGTTAGATGATTATGATTCCATGTTTCCTAACACAAAAAACTATTATGGTCCTCAGACATGTATTTTTGTAATGTGCAGAATATTCATATAAAATGATGTAATATCTATTTATGTTTAGATGGGGTAACTATAGTAGGGAATCATAAAATAATTTAAATGGAGTATATAAGATCATGTATGACGGTTGGTTCTATAAAATGGTCTTAAAAATTGTAGGAATATGATCAAGTATTGTTTTCTCAAAAATATATTATTTTTTTAAAGGAAGTATCGTAATGAAGTAGAGTCGTATTTATCTATAATTTTTTTCTATTATAATAGGTTTAGGAACTATGAAATGGGTTTCTAATATAATTAATCAACACATAAATTTTTTAAAATGTCTATTTCAATGACGATCAAGAATGTCTAGCTATAAAATTTAGATATATTAATAAAATACTATGTACAAAAATAGATTTGATTTAATAGGGGGATCTATGTGGTTTTTGAAATGAAGGTTGTAATATATTATTAATGAATATAAAACTACTTTAATTATTAATCAATTATAATTTACATAATAATACCACGGATGATTGATGAACGATAGAAAATATGGGAAGAAAAAAGAAGAAATATTCATAAACTAAATTCTCCTGAGAATGTGTCCATGAAAATTGGTCATAGACCCTTGGGTAGAAAATCCATGAATTCCAAGAGGTGTGTCCCATATAAAAGGAATTTTGTGATGAAATAAACTCCTGAATATCCATGTTAACATTAAAAACTAGCTTTCAAAATATCAAAATAATGATTATTAATTTAGACATATGTATTAAAAAGAGTAAGGAAGATAGAAGAGGAACATGAAAAAGATAGTGTTAAAGGGAAAATGATGATTCCACTAGAATAACCCGAATTCCATGGTAGGCTCCCAACAAATGAAAATACAAGGGTTGAAAATATTCTATGTGATATTTTAAATAAGAATTTAATCATTTTTAAAGAATTTGGAATAACATTTCTAGTATAAAAGGAATCTATATAATGAATAATTATATCATTATATGATTAATATGATATTGTGAATGAAAAATGAATAGAATCAAAAAAAATAAATGGAATAAGTGAATAGTATCATACTACCTAAAATGAAATCAGTTCTTAATACCATATGAGATAGCCTGGATAGTTAGGGAACATGGTTGAAAAAATAATCTTAACCTTCTTTTCACATTTAGGAGAAAGAAAATTGACAGTATTCCCTTAACATTTATCATTTAATTTATTCATAAAATGGAGGTAATTATATTTGATTCATGGTCACAATATAATATCCTAATAAAATATTGTTTTCTATAAAAACATAACAATAATGATGATGACTCAACCATCTGAGATTTATTGTTCAAATGGTATTTTAATGAAAATATGACGATGATATCATCCTTGATAATTTTTATATGGAGGTTCTTATATATGAATATCAATCTAATGATTTTAATTTTATTGAATTATATATATATTGAAACACCCCGAGATTTTACGAGTTATATTCTTTTTAATTTCTTTAATTCTTCTATAATACATTACACCAAGATTAGCTTGTACTATACGCAACACTATTCTTGTCTCGTGTTACAAGTTCATTTTTTTGAAATTATTCTACACAATATTAAGTATAGATTTTGATTAATGAATAAATGAAATCAGTTTTAATTATGTTATATGAAACACCAAAGAGAGATTTCACTACATGCATCCCTGACTTGGCTTGCATTACATGCAATCGTGACCTTCTCAATAGACTGTATAATACGCAATATCAGGTTTCACTAAACAATGATATATTGATATAATATTATTATGAAATATCCGTTCTGAATATTAGTATCTACATTTTGAATATTATTACATTATAATACATCTTACACATTTAATAGAACATGTTATGAGAATAAAATTATTTTTTTCATCTAAAATGAGTATTTTTAAAAAAATGCAGTTTGGCCACCTTTTGGGGGAACACCCACATTAAATCTAGTTTTTTACATGTTTATAAGTTAAATTTGACAATATAAAATTCTTTTTTTTGAATTATTATATAAAAAATTACTTTGGATAAATTATTTTTTATTTTCGGATAAGTTTCTTATTTTGATGAATAGTAAAAATATGCTAAATTTTAATTAAAAACCACTTTTTTGATCAATATAATTTATATGGTTAAATTATAATATTAAATTGTTTTAAAGTATAAATATAATATATTTTTACCATTTAATATAATGCATGTCATTAAAATTAATTTTATATTGAATTCATAGGTAAAAACATTTCAATCTTTGACAATGTTTTAACTTTTAAAAATTGTTTTCTTAAAAACGGGATTAATTTTAAATTAATTACTGCAACATCTGTGTTTTTAATTTTGAAAAATTGATTCCATATTTTGATTCTGGGGTTAAAAATTATTTTAAAAGGATACATTTTTTTGGACGTTATGAATAGTAACTACGGTAGTTTTTATTTTCAACAGTTTAAGGTAAATCAGGTAATTAAGGGTAACATGAGATTATAAAATTACCCTAACACCTGCCAAAACACTATAGGATGAATTAAAGATTACCCATATCACCTAAGGGTAAGAATAGATTCGTTTAATGGACTATTGACCATGAAAATGATATAATTATAATTAAAACCAAAGAAAGTGACAACATGACACTCTCTTAAATATTATAAGTATAATAATATTAATATAGTGATAAACATCATGAAACATCAAACATGAATAATCTCCAGAATTCTAATGAAATTATATGTATCATATGAATTTATTTAGCATTTATAGTGATTAAATAATTATCATTAAATGTGACACAATAGTGATGTTGAAATTATTTTGTTGATTGAAATATCAAATAAATGGTTTTCAAAATATTAAAATAAATATTGTATGAACTATTTAAGGTGCTACATGAAATTTATAGATAAATATGACATGTTATGAATCTATTAAATCTTTTATTTAGAACATATCTTATGTGTGTGTTTTATTTAAGTTCAAATAAATGAATAGTGTCAAAATTGACACTATTGTTATTTTATAAAAATAACATAATATAAAATGGTTTATAAATCACAAAAATATTTAAAAATAATAAATTAAAATTTATAGGGCCTAAGATTTCATAAATTATCCAATTATGGATAATTCACGACACATAATTAATTATTTATAACAATTTAAAATTTATAATCTTTTACCACAAATAAAATTAAATAGATTAAATAAGGATAAATCAAGTTGATAGGATTTAAAATATTTTTTAAACATGTCTAAATTTTATTTTTTGATGGGATTAAAACCCTATCTCATCTAATATTCGGATATGAGCATTTTTTAGCATTTTTTAAGTGGGATTTTATTTATTATAAATTAATCTTTTTGAGATTGCCAAAGGTGCCCCTCTCCTCCCTTATAATAGGGAACCTCCTCCCTCTCCTATTTAAACAACATTGAGCCTTCAAGCTCGACCAAACTCTGCCCAATTCTCTTCTCAACATCTCTATTTATATCATAGAGGTTCCAGTATTCTCAAAAGACCAACTCTAGTTTTCTATGAGGAAGTTTAAAAGAGGCACGTCGAGGAAGAGGTAATATCTTTTACCGATTCTTTTAAATTTATATCTTCCTCCATTTCCTCTTATTTATTTGTTTAATATAAATTAATAATGTTAGTATCAATCATATAATGATATGTTATTATAAAAATTAACCAACCCTATTTCACCTTCTATCCATCCAACGGAAAATGAAATCATCACGTGTGCGTACGTATAGAATACCATCTCCACGCTGTGGTGTAATCAGTTTTTCCACCACTACCTTAATTGGATTGGTATAATGGTGTAAATAATAACTATATATGGTTATTATGACATGATACAAATTCTGGGATATTATATCATCCACTCTACTTCCATTCAATAATTATGGGAACGATATCATCGCTCGTGTGTATGTACGGATTATCATCTCCACGACGTGATGAGATTCATTCTCCATGTTAACTACTCAAGAAAGATTATAAAGTATATATAATAAATAATAATGAATTATATGAGATAATAATTATACTAGATTTATTTACATATAATTTTCAATTCAATAAGGAAACGAATACAACGTTCATGCGTACGTACGGCCTACCGTCTCCATGAACAGTGTGTTTCATTCCATTTATTGTTCTACCGTATATGTTTATATGATAAATATATATTTTATATATAAATCATGTTTTACAATCTTGAATTATGTAAATCAGGATATAAGTAATAATATCAAGAACAACAAGTCCGAACACGCACGATAAATGAAATGATTTTACCCAAAATGTTGCTTTAACATGGAATTGACAAAAAAATGGGTAATATAATGTCATAAGTGAATCAAATATGATATCATAAATATTATTATAGTTCTGTTACAAGTTAATAATATTTTTAAAACACTATACAGGATTTTCAGACACGTAGGAAATAAATTGGACCTAAGGTACGGGATAAATTTTCCAATCTCGTTTTTATCCGAGATTATTTATTCATAAGTATTTACTGGGGTTATATTTATCATCCATGTCTCAATTTTCTAAAAATGGTATCATGAATGTTTAATGTACATTTTAACCATTTTTTAATTTTACAACATTTTATGTAAGGAATATTTCTTATGTTTAACATACGAGGTACTTTTTGACATTTTCAAAAAATATACGAGAAGAATGTTTTCTTAACATATATGGCATGAACTGATTTTTATGGTTTCATAAGGACTTTTTTCATGAAGCTTCATCCACCAGATTTCATACCTATTTTCAAAAAAACATTTCTTTTAAAATTTCATGACATTCTGTGAAAAGAAAATGATTTTGAAGATGAATGGATATTTTCCTCAAAAATTCATTTTTTGTGTTTTATCAAAGCCAATTTTCATCTATGATGACATTATTTCATATGTGTATGCTTCAAGTATAATTACTCTATGATTTAAATGGTTTCTCTTTTCTTGTGATGAAATGATATCCATTTTTTCTATATGGAATATCTTATTATGGGATGATGTTTATGAAACCCATTTTATTCTTCGGGTTATGATGAATGATTTATGTTTATGTTGTGGCACACATAAGAATGTTTTCATTATGATATGGGCGGGACCTATATCTACCTCCAGTGCATTACTTAAAGATATATATCTCATGATATAGTCATTGCTAGAATGGTATATTAATCAGGTTCAGTGATACCGGACTAGAAAGAGGAGTGAACATGATGAAGGGACTTTGTCCACTAAAATGGTCTTGGAAGCAATGCCTTGGCTACTATGGAAATCATATCATGTGCTTAATGGTTAGCCACAATTACATGTTTTATTCCTATTCTATTTTATCAGGATTAATGTTTTTTTATATACTTCTTATGTACTGCCATGTTTTATGTCATTGTTCATGATTTGGATGTTTAGATTTCATGCTCATGTTTTTACATTCTAATGTTTATGGATTGTTTTATTCCTCCATGTTTACCCTTACTGAGCATTTGAGCTCACCCTTTTTATGTTTTCTTTTCCCCTGGATATAAATATAAGTTTTAGGTAAAACAAAATGTGGAAGAACATTATGGGTGATGTTGAAGATCATTCACCATGATTAGAAGATTTTGTTCCATGTTTCCAAAGACACTAAACTAATACGGTCATTGGGCATCTTTTTTTGTTATGTATTATGTTTTCTGCGAAAGTATTGTAATTTATATGTACGTCAGCTATAAGTCATTACATATATGACTAATTATTATCTATTTATGGAATTGATACACACCGATAAATATCATGGGGAGTGTCTCTTTGACGGGGATACAATTAATGAATGTTGAAAAAGTATCTGGAATCCTCAATAATAGAAAAAATATACATATTCTTGAATGTGACTGAAGGAGAGTCATTGAATAACATATTTTTTCATAATATATCATCATTGGTAACAAGAAAAAAATAATAATTAATAAGAATGTATAAATCTCTAATTAATGTCATTAAAAGGAAAAGTTTATGAAGATCCTATGATGTCGTAAGAACTAAAAAGTTTAAATAATGTAATATTTTTATTGAAGTGGGTGAAAGAAATTTATGTTTATATATTTCATTAGAAACTATTAAATAAATTAAATTTAATTAATTTTGTTCTTCTAAAAACTGATCGACAATACTTGAAAAGTGTTTTCCAGTTGATTCAATTCAATTGGTATTAGATTCATTTGTTTATGGTTTGTCCTATTGTCCAAATCAAAGCATTTTTTTATTCACCGAGATTGTGTCACATATAAATAGACTAAAATGGTTGATGTTACATTTCTTTAGTATGAGATGATACACACATCCTTTCTCAATAATTTTTATGTATTTCTAATAAAGGGGTTACAATGAAATGAAATGAAATTTTGGTAACAAATGAGAATAATTGGATGGGTACATATTAGTACCTCATTTTATATGGGTACTGAAAAAAATACAAGGGGGGTTATATTTATGTCATTGTGTGTTTTGTATTTTTTTCATTGATCATGTTTTTTCTATGAAGAATTATGAACTGGTTTCAATGTTTTTTATGAATAATATCAAGGAAAATAATTAAAGATCCCAATATTGTTGATGAAGATGAAGATATCACGAATTGTGTTAATGTTTTTGTGAATTAGAATATAAAAACATATATTAGAATATTTTTTATTAAATTGATGTTTATTGGTTCCCTTTAAATATTTAAATAATAAATGGAAAAAATATTTCATTACAATTATGTTTTTGGTACGTATTTATTGTTGAAGATAATATAATTTCAAGGAATTTTTCAAGATCATGGTTTTGTAAATGATGATGAAAAACAGGATGTTAAATATATTGAAGGCGTGAATAAAATATTTAATATGTTGAAGGGATTTTATATTTCATGTAATTTTTTTTTCAATATTTCTATTAACATAGAAATATATTTGTATAATGGTTTAAATTTGTCTTTCAAATTCTTATAACAAAACTACAAGTATTTTGAAGACTTATATAAATTACAAATAACTAATATAATGGTATTTATAATGTTACGTGAGATACATAAGGTTAATTTTATGATTATGACTATTATGTAGAGGTAAATCCATACTGATGTGTGTTATATAAAGGTATGTTCTGGAGATTACGTCACTAAGACTTAAAGTTATTTCGATTATACATAATGGTATTACCTAGAAATATTATTTTACTTTAATGTAATCAATTATATATGTAAAGCTCATCATTGTGATTATGTATAAATGTTATCCATTTATCAAATTTCTACATAAGATTCTAATGATTTCTATAGAATGCTAACTCTAATGATGTCCATTTAACAAAAAGGTAACTCAGAATTCAAATGACATGTGTAAAATTAATTCACAATGCATAAGGGTTTTTTGTTATTTGTAAAGGTATAAATCCAATACATTTTGTCCAAAATTTGATTCTATAATTAAAAAAGATACATAATATTGAATCCAATAAATGTAGTGCTATTTCTATGATTTGTAAAGTCAATTACATATGAATAATGGAAATAATAAATCAATTATTTAAAGTCCATCTCTCATTGTAATACATATATCGAAGCCTTGTTTCAAATTATGATTCATTCTAATATTATGCTGATATAATAATAAGGTAAATAATTAGATGATTTTATAAAATATTGAGGAAATAATTAATAAGTATGAATACATATTTGTAGGTTGTGGTGCATCATAGGAAATGTAGAAGGTTCTATGAGAACTTTTTTCAAAGGAATGTGTTATATTAATTTTAATATATTTCATGTGACTTATACTTTAATATTACATTAAGATATTTTCATATGAATTCTAGACAACTTTTATGAGAAATTACTAGTGGGTAAATTATAAGGTTTCGAAAAACAATCGATTCATAAAAAATCAATCTTACATATCGTAGTATGTGATATTCAATTATAAAAAATAACATGATTTTTATATTGTAATTTTGAAATATATTATATAATATAAAAAAGGAAGTCATTATGAAATTTTTTCCATTAATGAAGTGATAATAAATATTATTTAAAGGTTACTATAAATTTGTTGATCAATTTTATATGAAATTTAAATTCATATAAATTACTGTGTATACAGCGAAAGTGGATGAAGAGTGGAAGTTACTCTATATTCATGAAGATATATATAGAAGATTATTTTATTTATATATGACTCTTAAATAATATATTCCAGGAATTTTCAAAATATAAATGATCCAATATTCAAGCATTTGGATTTAAAACATTTATGGTAAAAAAAATACATTCACAAGGTTTAGTGAATTTATAGGAGTTGGAATAATTATTTTGGATAACTAACTCTTCTATGTTATAAAAATTTATATATTGAATTATGTTATAGAACTTGGGTGTTTGTTATTATTTTTCATACGAGAATAATTTTTTAAACAATTATAAATTATAAATCATAGAGTTATGAGATTAAAAATATGAAATGAATCAAACAGTAAGAAGACTCAAAACTACTATATTTTGAATTATTTTTTCGTTTCATGGATAAAAACAAGAAAATGATCCAGCGTTCCTATCGATGTACTAAATAATAATAAAAAGAAAACAAGAGAGAGAATTAAAAATAATAGTTTTATACATTTTTTTCATGGAATGAAGTTGAATAAGGCTCTATTCATTACATTTTTGGTGGGAATGAATATGAAAGGAGGGGTACATGTATTTTGTGTGATGGGTGTAGAAGAATTTTTCAAATAGTAAAGAAAGGTTTATTTTTTGTTTTCAATTGTGATGAACTAGAGTATCAAAACCATAAAAATTTATATTTTTTTATTGTGTGAATAATAATATGCTTTAATTAGTGATTTTCATTAAAACATTTACCTACTAATATGAATGGGGAGAATAATAAGAAATAAGTAACAAAAAAATATCTTTTAGAGATCTCAATTTTTATAGGCAATATTGTTTTAATACATATGTAATTATTGAGGTATGAGAAGTACATAAGTGTTGTATGAATTTAAAAAGTGTATGGGACAAAAAATCAGAAATTTTGTGAGATTATATGGTATCAATAATTTGTATTTACTTGTGGTATTTTGGAGTCTAGATTTTACCTGTTCATGCCAATGATTATCAATTCATCTTGAATGGAAAACCTTTTAACTTTTTGTTCTCTTATTGGGAATGCCTATGTTTGAGTTAGGATGAGTTTGATGAAAATATATTGATGGGAAGATAGAACATGAGGTCTAATCACATTAACTAGTGACATGGTTAATGTGATTATGGGTTAAAAGGTATTAAATGTGAAAAAATTGACTCATCCCCCCTCAAAGTTGTGTTCTTCCATGTCCATTCCTTTTAGTTTTTGATATATTTCCAAAATAAATGAAATCATATAGAAAATTTATATATGATACAAATAATATCACTAAATTGAGTTTTTATGATATTATCTTAATTTTTATCTATCATTAATGTATAATTAAAAGTGATGTTGAAAATTAATTTATGAATTTTTTTCATTCTTTTTTACGTTTTGAAATTTAATTTTGAATAGAGATAATAAGAAAAAACTAGTGTAAATTTTTATTTATGTCGGTAATTTTTATTTTTTAGGTCTTTTGGTGGCCAATGTTACTGTAGGGGATGTTATAAATATTGTTTTTAAAGTTGATTTTTTTAAAACTGGCCTAAAAAACAGAAATCTAAATCCATTTTCACGTCGGTTACTAATAACCGGCGTGGAAAATG
>CAUJRU010001420.1:73727-155009 GCA_963277665.1 Viscum album
TGAATAATTCAGAAGTTATCTTTAAAACCATGTAAATATTTATGAGTTAATTAGACCATACACACCACAATAGAATAGAGTTACTGAATGAAAGAATAGAATTTTAGTGTAATTGTGGAATATAATGCTAATTGAACATGGTATTTCCCACAAATTCTAGAGGCAAGAAATGGTTGCAATATTTTATATTCAAGATCAGTGATTCTACATATCAAGTTATAATATGACACCTTATGAAATGTTCTCTGATGAAATTCCATGTTTGAAACATTTAAGGGTGTTTGAGAGTCCCTACATCATAAATAACAAAGGCGGAAATCTTGGGAAATTTGATCATAGAGGTGAAGATAGAATATTTCTTGGATATTCTTCTAGTGGTAGAGGATATATATTCTTTAGAAAAAATAGAAAATATATTTGATTATGCTAATGTGAAAGTTCTTGAAAAATCTAAAGAAGATGTTTCAAAAACACATGTAGAAAAGGAAGATGGATAATATGAAAGAGTTATTGTTTAGAAACATGAAAATGATTCCAATAATGGTTATTACATGAAAATACAAGAATTAGACACATCTATTTCTATTAATTAGGAAGAAATTAATAAATCTAATACTAGGATAAGGAAATAGGTGGAAGTAAAAAAACTTCATTGGTGATAAACAACAAGAATTTAAAATGAGAAGAATATCAAAGTTTGTTTCACATACTTATTTGTATAAAAAAGTTGAGACAAAATATGTTAATGAATATTTTGAGTATAAGTAATGGATTCATTCCATGAATGAAGATTTATAAGAGATTATAAAGAATTATAATTGAGAAATTTTACCTAAATCAAATGATAAAAATGTTATTGGTACAATATGGGTGTTTCAAAATAATTTGAATGAATATGGTGAAGTGATAAAAGGAAAAGAACAATTGTTTTTCAAAGGTTACTCATTAATTTTATATGTTGATTCTTATAAGATGTTTTCTTCTATAGAAAGGTTAGAAATAATCAAAATCTTTCTTTAAATTTATGCAGAATGAGGTTAATTTTTTTAGATGGATTTGAAATAATCATTTCTCAATAGAGAACACGGTGAAGAAGTTTATGTTGAACAACCATGTGGTTTTGTTATTGAAAAAGATTAAATTTCTATGTAAAATTTGAAGAAATATATTTATGGTATAAAGAAAAATCCAAGATATTGGTATTCTAAATTAGATGCATGCTTAAGGACATTAAAATTAATAAAATAATATTTTACAATAATCTCTACATCAAAAAAAATCAGGAGATATCATTCATTGTAATTGTTTATACTGATGATATTATCTTTTCTTTGAATGATGAAAGAACTTGTTAAAAGTTTATAGAAAGGATGAATAATTTGTTTGAAATTTTCAAGCATAGTGAAATGAAATACTTTGTTGGATTAAAAATATCATATATGAAGAATTATATTTTCCTATCTCAAGATAACTATGTTAAGAAATTTCTTATGAAGTTTGTCATGGAAAATTCAAAACCTGTTTCCACACCAATTTTGGTGGAACCAAGTTGTCTAAAGATTCATAAGGAAAGGAAGTGGATTATAAAATTTTTTAAAAGATTATTATAATTTTATTATATCTAACTAATTCAAGACCAAATATTGTATATGTTTTTACTTTATGTGAGATATTCCAAAGTGATCCAAAATAATCTCATATCTTGGAAAGAAATTGATTTCTCAGATATATCAAAGGCACAATAGATTTCAGTATCAAATATGAAATCTTAGGAAGAATTAATTTGTTTTGTTATACTAATATTTATTGGGAAGGAAGTGAATATGATATAAGATCTATAACTAGTGGAGTTTTCATTTTAGAGAAAAGTTGTGTAAGTTGGCATAGTAAAAAAGAATAATTTTTTAACTCTTATTGTAATGAACCAAACTTTCATTAATAAAATCACTCTTGATCTAATTAAATGTCTTATTATGGTTATATAAAATGTGAACTTAATTGGTTTTATGTTTATGTATTTTAAAATACCGTTATGAATTGTGACTGTTGCTAATATATCTGCTGAACAGTGATCACATGATTAGTATAAATATAGGGCTCTAACAAATCCAATTTAATCAGACAAAGGAAGCGATGACCTAATCCATTATAATTTCCCCATATGAATCCCATTTGTTGGAGCTTGGAAATGAGGTGGCATCATTGGGATTTTCTCTTGACCAAGCCCAAGTTGAGCTTGAATGCGTTAATCTTGAGCGGAACCGACTACGGGAGAAGTGGAAGTTAATAGAGATTACCACCCGAGCGATGTTATCCGAGCCACCCCAAGAGTCTGTCACCA
The DNA here is from genome assembly GCA_963277665.1 of Viscum album. NCBI lineage: Eukaryota > Viridiplantae > Streptophyta > Magnoliopsida > Santalales > Viscaceae > Viscum > Viscum album. Next base: position 76,069 of record CAUJRU010001420.1, read on the forward strand.
TTTCACACCTTACCCTTCAGTCTTATGCGGGTGTTATAAGGGTTTATGTAACAATACCCTAGCACGATGACTATGTACATTATTTTTGTATAAAGAATGTGAATTCATTTTATTATTTTTACTTTGTAAATAGTTTTTAAAGAAAAAATAATATTTTTAGTTAATATTCAACAATGAAATATATTTTGATGAATTAATGGATTTTTTAATTAAACAATATTTTAATAAAATATTATTATTAAGTTACTTTTTATTAAATATAAATGATCATATAATTTTATGAATGCAATTGTAATTTTTATTATGGTTTGAAAACTGTTTTTGTCAAAACCCATGAATTTTCGGTAAATGTCAGTTTTTATTTTAGAAGTAAAAATTCACATATTTATAAAATTATTTAGATAAAATGAATATTATTTTTGTTATCAGGATGTTGAAATTATCCAATGGTAAATTTTTCATAATTTTCTGAGACAGTCAAATTTTTGGGTAAAAATTAAATACCGTTTAAATATATAATGTGTTTTATGACAACATAATGACCCAATAGTGATGTAATAAAATACCATAAAGATTATTTTAGGCCAATATATGTTTTATCATTAAAATAATGTGATTTTTGATTTGTTTGATTTATTTTACAAAGATTTTGTGGACCCTCCAAGACTTATATAACATTTTGTCTTTTTAAATTGTTTTCCTTGAGAGCGTGACTAACCTCCACATAAGCAACCCTATAGTTTTAAGAATTTAGGCCATTGGACTTATAAAATATTATTTTCCACTCCACTTTAAAAAAAACCATCGGTAAAAACCATGGTCTGGTTTTTGGTATTGATTAGTTTAATGTGAGGTGTCCCAAACCTAAATAATGAAGAATTCCTTCTCCTTTCCTATATAAACCCACCCAGGATCCCAATTCCTCTTAACTCAAAGCCTTTGGAGTTAGAAAAACCCCTTCACTAATCTCTCTATAATCCTCCAAAGTTTCCCCATGCTCCCAATAATCCTCTCTCAAGCATCTCCCAAGCCTTTGGGATCACACTTCCAAGTAAGGGATTTCTTCCTTTCTCATTTTTGTTCAATTTTCTTTAAGTTGTTATGCCTTTTTTTTCAATTAAAGGGGTATGGTTTTTCACATCCCCCATACTGCCCTATTTTCATTTAGATGATGTTATAGACCTTTCTCTCTCATTAATTCCTCTCATGTACACCCGTTACCATGCTGAAATTCCGCGAGGGATTTCTCTCTCCTCTTTTACATCTAAGTAATTCTTTTGTGTTATGCACATAAATTCCATTACGTTTGTTGGGAAATGTATCTATATGACCACCTTACTGTCTATTTAATGTAAATATTTTGAGACACCCATTTATCTCTCATCAACCATTCTTTATGAGTTCTTATTTCACGTCGTTATGCTGTCGAAATTGCACAACGATTTTCCAAGCCAATGTCATTGTGTAGTGAATACCATGCCCATTTATCTATCAAGGGTATTCAACTTTATGAACATTTACCTATTGATTATAAAGCTTCATGTATTTATTCCACATCCCTTTATCGTTTAATAAATGATGATGATCGATTCCATGTTATATGATCCATGTGACACACTTATGCATGAAATGAAATGTTTAAGAAGGGTGTGCCCTGATAGCGCTCCAATGCATTGGGTAAAGTATAGTATCATGATACGTCATGTTCAATGGGTGTTGACTCATTCTAATTCAAGTGAAATGAGGTTTTACTCATGTTTCATGTGCAATGAGGGTTTAATCATGCTTCATGTGCAATGAGCCTTGGCTCATGCTAATTCCATGTTATGTGTTGTTGTCACATTTCCATGTTACGATTATCATGATTTATCATGAATTTATGTTCATGTTTCTCTTATAATATATTGATATGCCTATTCTCTAACATGTATTTTATTCCTCATGTTATTCCATATTTATTCCCTTACTGGGCTTTATAGCTCACCCTTTTCTTATGCATATCCTCAGGTTATCCCATGCAATGCTAAGTACGATGGATTGTAGTGGTCATGTAAAGGAAGTCTTCAATAAGATGTATGTTTTATGTTCTAAGCTATTATGTAATGATACTAATCCCCAAATACACTAGACCTCTCGATCTTCCATGTTTTATCAAGTGAAGAGTTTATGTAATAAATCATGTTAAGTGTGTAATAAAAAGTAGGGTTGTTATAGTTGGTATCAGAGGATTGGTTTAGTTATTTTTGGGTTTAGGATTAGAAAAACCTAATGAATACTTAGAGACAAGAATAAGTATAATAAAAACATCCCAAAGTATTGGTGAGTATTGAGTAAGTGGTTTATCAAGAAAATACATGTTACGAACTGAACTTTTTAATGATTTTCATTTCTTAATTTTTGTGTGTTATTTTATTTTATACTCAACAAAACTATTTCATTTAATGAAATGAGTATAATTAAAATGAGACCGTTGGGTTTCGACGGTTATATGACCGTTGGTTAATATGACCATAAACTAAACATTGCGACTGTTGTCTATAAATACAAGTGATATTGGTTAATTAATACAGAAAGGAGATACGATGGCCTCATCAAGTAGTCTTAGGCCAATCGAAGCCCATCTGACAGAACTTGGGAAGGAGGTAGCACCACTGGGCTTTGCTCTGGACCAAACCCAAGCCAAACTTCATCGTGTGAAGCTGGAACAGAATCGCCTTCAGGAGAAGTTCAAGCTTATTTAAATCACTACTCGGGCAATGTTGGCCGAGCCACCCTCAGATTATCTCAACTTAGCACACCTTACACTTAGGTCCTATGCTGGGGTTATAAGGGGCTATGTAATGAGACAATAACTGCTATGTGTAATCCTTTGAGATAAATAAAATTGTGATTTCTTCCTATGGTGAAGTTTGTGTTATTTTCAGATATTATAATAAATATAGGATGTATATTGATGAATTTTGGAAAAAGCGGATATTTTAAAATATTTATGTAAACCTTAAATAATTAATGATGTGTAATGATTCTCAAAAAATGGTCTTTTGTAAATGTGTTCAGTAAGAAATTTAGAATCTAATAAGATCAACTTAATTTTTTGTGAATAATAAATTATGAATAGTGATTTTACGCTTAGGATTAGTAATGTGACCAAATGGATTAGTATTCTCACTTAAGGAAATTATTAATATAATTTAGGCACCTTGATTAAGTAATGTGATTCAATAAAATAGGTAAATAACTGTTTCAAAAATTATTATTCAAGTATTAGTTTTTTCAGGTGAATAGTGTTTTTTAATTAAAAATTAAATTAAAAATATTTATAAAAATATTTTTATAAAATGGAGTTCATTTTTGAATTTAGAGCATTGATATTAGGTTAAGGTGATTTTTGGGGATTTTTCTAAAAAAATGAATTTTCGGTGAATAGTGAAAATACAGTTTTTAGTTTCGGGTGTTTAATGACATCATTAAGGATGTAATAATTATGTAATAATTTTGGTCGACTTATGAATAGTAATATAAGGTATGAGGTGTCCCAAGTGGCCAATACCATGGGCAAGCCCATGGTTTTTCCAATACCACCGATGAGGTGTCCCTTGACAATTAATGCTTTGTCCCCTCACTTCTCCTATAAATTCCAAGCCTTTACCTCATTCATTTCATTTCCAAATCCTACCCGATGAAGTTCTGGTCTCCTTAACTCCCAAGGATTCCTCCTAAGGTTCCCTCAATCCTCCCAAGGTCCCGAACTTCATGCTTTTGAAGTTACTCTTCAAGGTAAGGGATTCTTTCACCCTCCTCTTTTAAGTAAGGGCTTTCTCTGTGTTGTGTATTATATTTTCCATATCTTTATGTTGAGGGTATGTTCTTATATGTTCTTATTACTGTCCATTTCATGTCAAAATTATTATAGACCCTTTCTTCTCCCATCAAATTGTTTACTGAATTTTTATGTGACGCCGTTAGGCTGCCGAATCTGTCGTAAAAGAAATCACATGTTCTCTTTTCTTTCATGTTTCCTTTTCATGTGGTATGTCATTAAAATATCAATAACATGATCTTATTCAGTACCCATAATGTATTATGAATTATTTATGAGTGGGTAACCCTTTTCCCCTCTCTTTTCAATGTTTTCTAAAACTATGTTTATATAGCCGTTATGCTGCAGAAATTTCGTCTCAAAATTTCTATCTCTTTCTCTCAAGAAATTCCCTTGTTTATTTATTTGAATACCCAGACCTATTTAGTTTCTATGGGTGTTCATAAATATATAAATATGATATATTTGATTCTTTAATTAACATATATATAACCCCCACTCCCTTTCCATGGTTTATAAATGATATAATGATCTTATTTTTAAGAGCTTTTAAAATGTAACGATTTTGAAATGAAACCCATTTCTTTTATCCTCTATGGGTTACTTATGAAATGTTTGAATATGATCTATGTGGATCACATGTAAGTAAAGACATATTAAGGGTGCACCCTGATAGCACTCCAATGCATTGGGTAAATATTTAATCTCTAGAGATGACAAGTTTCACGATACCTTGGTGAATAACCTTGGTAATGTTTATGACACCTTGGGGATGGACCTTGGTGATATGTTCATGAATGTCTAAATGAAATGTTGTAGCCAAATATTCAAGTTATTATTCAAGTTCTTTTCATTATGATTTTTCTATTCTTTCATTTCTCATGTCTTTATGTTTTTATTCAAGTTCTTATTGATATCACAATTACATTGATTCCCTTGTTTACCCTTACTGGGCCTTTTTCTCACCCTTTCCTTTGATGTCTATCTCTAGGAAATGAGATTCAGTAAATATATATAGTATTAACCTTTTATGAATCCTTACAAGTGGTTTAGAAGAATGTTCATGTTGTTTTCATGTATTATGCTCCTAATTTCCAAGACACTAGATTTAAAGATCCTCTGTTTGTAAAATGTAATGAAAATTTTTGTATTAAAAAGGTGGGATTCCACAGTTGGTATCCAAGGATAGTTTAGTTATTTATAGAAATTAGGATATGAAAAATTTAGGAAGAACCCTATAGAAAAGTTTAAATATAGGGAAAACTTCTTGGTATTTTGGTGAGTGTTGAGTAAGTGTTTTATCAAACAAATACATCCCTGGCTAGATATGAGAAGGTAGAGGCGGATCTGGCACATATGTATATAGGGGTAAAACCTGAAAACACCGCTTTGATCTAGACTCGAATGAGAACTGGTGCACGACAATAGGCCTTGCTGCACTCTTGGTTACGACACTCCCAGGGGATATGTTTGGTTAATCACAAGCTTTTTATGAATCATTATTAAGGAATTATAGTGAAATATAATTGTTTAAGCAAGAATTTTTAAGATGTAGAATTCTTTATAGTTAAAAGATTCGTAAATGAAACAAGTTTCTCACTAATATTTTATTCTTTTAGAAAATGGAGGGCAATAAGAGGAACCGTGCAAATGGCGACCGCAATGGACCATGCGTTGACGAACCTCCGATGGAAGCTGGAATGGAAACATTCATGCGAATGATGAACCAACTGACTCAAGTTATGAGTAATAACTTGAATCAAGCTGAGAGGCCGATCTCACCATGAAGGTAACAACATTCTGTTGAGTCCTTTATGAACCAATGACCACCAACCTTCAGTGGATCGACTGACCCATTGATTTCTGAGAAATGGATCAGCTCTATAGAGAAGATCTTTTCTGTGCAATGTTGTTCAGAGAAAGATAAGGTCACCCTGGCTATCTATCACTTTGAGGGAGAAGCTGATCAGTGGTGGGAACTGATCAAAAACACGAGGAAAAGAGTGGAAGTTGAAGCTATGGAGTGGGAAGAGTTCATAGGGATACTTTTCAGTAAGTATTTCCCTCGTTCCATGAGAACAAGAATAGAGAAGGAGTTTCTCGAGCTGATGTAGAAGGAGAATGAATCTGTGGGAAGCTACGAGATGAACTTCACAAGGCTTTCACAATATACCTATAGCTTTGTCATGGATCAAAATGGTAAGGTTTATAGATTCTTCGGTGGACTAAGACCTCATCTGCAGAAGAATCTATCCAACCGAGATTATGATAGCTACGAGGAGATCGTGCGGAGTGCGATGAAAGTAGAGCTAGAGTTTGGTGATATGTAGTGGTCTCATAAATCCAATGACAAGAAGAGATTTATGGAACCTATATTAGGGAGGAATTTTTATCAGGGAAGAGGAGGAAAGCAAGTGAAACTTCCCACGTGTAATAAATGTGGGAAGAAGCATTCGGGGAACTGCCTGCTCGGGAGTGGGAAGTGCTACAACTGTGGAAGAGATGGCCACATTGTGAGGAATTTTTATGGTGAGGTGAAACCTCAACTCCCAAACACAAATGACAAGGGGAAGATGGTGCAGGCCCTACCTGATGTCTAGTGCTTCAAGAGTGGACAACATGGGCACTTTACCAATCACTGTCCAAATCTGAGGGCAGTGGAGGGGAACCACCATCAGCCTCAAAAAAGGTCAAGGGATCAAGTCCGTGATTTTGCTATCATGACAACTGAAGTCGATGCTCCAAATGATGTGGTAGCAGGTACTCTTGTTTTCCTCTCAAAGCTAGAAAGTACTTTTTTTGATTCTGGTTCTATGCATTCCTTTATTTCCTCCAAGTTTGCAAGGAATTTAGAATCAACCCCCAAATTTCTAAAAGTAGAGTTGTCAGTCAAGACTCTTGGTGGGACTATCCAAGCATCTTTAGTGTTTATAAACTCTAGTATTTACTTTAGTGAGCACAATATTATTGTAAATCTAGTAGTCATTCCCATGCTGGAATTCGACATTATACTAGGGATGGGCTGGCTCTCAAATTATAATGCTAAGATCAATTGTAGAAGCAAAGAAATATCATTAGTCTTGAATGGAAAACCTACAGTTATCTTCCGAGGAGAGATATCTCAACCACATATTTGTCTAAAAGAACCCCCTATATCCTTCTTTATGGAGTTGATCGGTGAAGAAGAATAAGGAGATGAGAGTTTGATGATAGAAAATGTCCCCATAATCCAAGAATATGTTGACGTATTTCCATAAGAGTTGCTTGGACCTCCCTCAGAAAGAGTGGTAGAGTTCTCCATCGAAATCGTACCTGGATCTCATCTGATATCAAAGACCCCATATAGGATGGAAAATGTGGAGTTGGGGGAATTAAAGAAAAAAATACAAGATGTTTTGGAGAAGGGGTTTATCCAACCAAGTGTGTCTCCTTGGGGAGCACCTGTTCTCTTTGTGAAGAAGAAGGATGGATCTATGCAGCTATGCATTGATTATAGAGAACTGAATGGGGTCACAGTGAAGAAAAAATACCCTCTTCCAAGAATTTATGACTTATTTGACCAACTTCATGGGGCTCAGTTCTTCCCTAAGATTGTTCTTCGATCTGGTTATCATCGATTGAGGGTGAGGAAAGAAGATATTCCAAAAAATTCCTTCCGATCAAGATATTGGCATTATGAGTTTGTTGTTATGCCCTTCAGACTGACTAATGCGCCTGCTATTTTTATGGATTTGATGAATAGAGTATTTAAGGACTACCTTGATAACTTTGTGGTAGTTTTTATTGATGATATTATGATATATTCTAAAAGTCGCGAGGAGCATGAAGATCATCTAAGGGTTATTTTGCAAACTCTGCGGAAGGAGAGGCTTTTTGGAAAGTTTAGTAAATGTGATTCCTGGTTACAACAAGTCACTTTCTTAGGGAACATTGTAACCAATGAAGGAATCACAATTGACCCTGCAAAGACAAAATTTGTAGAGGAGTGGCCTCAACCTACAACAATAACTGAGATTCGTAGTTTTCTTAGATTAGCAGGATATTATAGGAGGTTTGTGAAAAACGTTTCACGACTTTCTAATCCATTAACCAAGATAACTCGAAAAAGGGTCAAGTTCATCTGGAAAAAGGAGTGTGAGGAAAGTTTCCAAGAGCTGAAGAAGAGATTGGTTACTTCACCTGTGTTAACTTTTCCCTCAAGTGGAGAAGGATTCATTATTTTTAGTGATGCATCTCTAAAAGGGATTGGGTGCGTCCTCATGAAAAATGACAAGGTCATTGCTTATGCATCTCGATAGTTAAAGATTCATGAGCAGAATTATCCTACGCATGATCTGGAGATGGCTGCGGTCATTTTTTCTCTGAAGATATGGAGGGACTATCTTTATGGGGAGAAATGTGATATATACACAGACCATCAAAGTTTGAAGTATATTTTCACACAAAAGGAATTGAACATGAGACAAAGGAGATGGTTGAAACTTCTTAAAGATTATGATTGTTAAATTCATTATCACCCTGGAAGAGCAAACAAAGTTGCTGATGCATTTAGTAGGAAAGACCCAGTTGTTCTTTCCATGATGAGGATTCAAAAAGATCCTTTGATCAATGACCTAGTAAAACTGGACATGGGAATTATAAGGGAAGGGACATCATCAACCCTAACCCAAATGATTTCTCAACCATCATTACTAGAGAGGATCAAGAAAGCTCAGAAAGAAGATCCTTTGTTACAAGAGAAGTTTGAGGCTATAAAGGATGGAAAGTTTCCTGAGTTCAATATTGATCAAGAATGTGTACTAAGATTTCATACAAGACTATGTGTTCCATCTATTCTGGAAATAAAGAAGGAGATGATGGATGAAGCTCATAGCTCTACTTTCTATATACATCCTGGAAACACAAAAATGTATAGGGACCTTCATGATCATTATTGGTGGGATAATATGAAAAGGGAGATTTATAAGTACACTTCAAGGTGCCTAGTATGTCAGCAAGTGAAGGCCGAGTGATAACTCCCTAAAGGGGTATTGAAACCACTACCCATACCAGCATGGAAGTGGGACAATATCACTATGGACTTCGTCACTGGTCTTCCGAGAACTTCAAAAGGAAACAATGCGATATGGGTTATTATGAACCGTATCACCAAGACTGCCCATTTTATCTCTATCCGGGAAGATTTCTATCTTGATCAACTTTCCAGGATTTACGTGAAAGAAGTGGTAAGGCTACATGGAGTTCCACTTTCTATTATATCTGATCGTGATCCAAGGTTCACATCAAAATTCTGGAGAAGTCTTCAACAATATCTGCGAACTGAATTGAATTTCAGTATGGCCTATCACCCCCAAACTGATGGCCAATCTGAAAGGACTATTCAAACACTCGAGGACATGCTGAGAACATGCTCAATGGAATTTAAGGGTGGATGGGATCAACATCTCCATTTAGTTGAGTTCTCTTACAACAACAACTTCCACTCAAGCATTCAAATGGAACCCTATGAAGCTCTATATGGGAAGCGATGTAGAACTCTTACATGTTGGGATAAAGTTGGTGAGAGAAATATTCCTGCGCCTGATCTTGTGCAAGAGATGATAGAAAAATTCCATGCCATCCAACAACACATTAAGGCTGCTCAGAGTCAGCAAAAGAGTTATGATGACAACCGTCAAAGGGACTTGGATTTTGATGTTAGTGAAAAGTCATTTCTTCGAATTTCACTTTGGAAGAGAGTCATGAGGTTTGGGAAGAAAGGGAAGCTTAGCCCTAGGTACATTGGCCCCTATGAAATCCTTGATCGCATGGGAGCAGCGACCTATCAGCTTGCAATTCCTCCAAATCTATAACAAGTTCACGATGTCTTCCACGTATCCCTCTTGAGGAAGTACATACCTGACCCTTCACATGTACTGAACCCAGAAGTGGTACAACTGGAACATGACCTCTCTAATGAGGAGCAGCCAGTGGAGATCTTGGATCGTGGAGACAAGGTTCTACACAACAAGACTACCCACCTTGTTAAGGTGTTGTGGAGAAACCACAAATATGAAGAAGCCACATGGGAACCATAGGAGTATATAATGCAGAAGTATCCACACCTTTTCTCCTCTGAGGTTACGAGTTAAGAATTTTGGGGAAAAAATTTCTTAAGGGGAGAAGAATGTAATGACCCACACTTTTTAATAATTTTTGTTTCTTAATTTTTGTGTGTTATTTTATTTTATACTCAACAAAACTATTTCATTTAATGAAATGAGTATAATTAAAATGAGACCATTGGGTTTCGATGGTTATATGACCATTGGAAACTAAACGTTGTGACTGTTGTCTCTAAATACAAGTGATCTTGGTTAATTAATACAGAAAAGAGATACGATAGCCTCAACTAGTTGTCTCGGGCCGATCGAAGCCCATCTGACAGAACTTGGGAAGAAGGTAGCACCACTGGGCTTTGCTCTGGACCAAACGCAAGCCGAACTTCATCATGTGAATCTGGAACGGAATCGACTTCAGGAGAAGTTCAAGCTTATAGAAATCACTACTCGAGCTATGTTGGCTGAGATACCCTCAGATTCTCTCACCTTAGCACACCTTACACTTAGGTCATATACTGGGGTTATAAGGGGATATGTAACGAGACTATAGCTGCTATGTGTAATCCTTTGAGATAAATAAAATTGTGATTTCTTCTTATGGTGAAGTTTGTGTTTTTCTTCTTCAGATATTCAAATAAATATAGGATGTATATTGATGAATTTTGGAAAAAGGGGATATTTTAAAATATTTATGTAAACCTTTAATAATTAATGATGTGTAATGATTTTCAAAAAGTGGTCTTCTGGAAATTTATTCAGTAAGAAATTCAGAATCTAATAAGATCAACTTAATTTTTTTTGTGAATAGTAAATTATGAATAGTGATTTTACGCTTAGGATTAGTAATGTGACCAAATGGATTAGTAATATCACTTAAATAAAGTATTAATATAATTTAGGCACCTTGATTAGGTAATGTGATTCAATAAAATAGGTAAATAACTGTTTCAAAAATTATTAGTCAAGTATTAGTTTTTTCGGGTGAATAGTGTTTTTTAATTAAAAATTAAATTAAAAATATTTAGAATTTTTTATAAAATGGAGTTAATTTTTGAATTCAGAGCATAAATATTAGGTTAAGGTGATTTTTGGGGATTTTTTTTGAAAAAAAAATGAATTTTTGGTGAATAGTGAAAATACAATTTTTAGTTTCGGGTGTTTAATGACATCATTAAGGATGTAATAATTATGTAATAATTATGGTTGACTTATTAATAGTAAGCTAAATTATAAGGTGTCCCAAGTGGCCAATACCATGGGAAAATACCATGGGAAAGCCCATGGTATTTCCAATACCACCGAGGAGGTGTCCCTTGGCAATTGATGCTTTGTCCCCTCACTTCTCCTATAAATACCATGCCTTTCCCTCATTAATTTCATTTCCAAATCCTCACCAACGAATTTATGGCCTCCTTACCTTCCAAGGAGTCCTCCTAAGGTTCCCACAAGCCTCTCAAGGTCCCGACCTTCAAGCTTTCGAAGTTACTCTTCATGGTAAGGGATTCTTTCACCCTCCTCTTTTAAGTCATGACTTCCTTTGTGTTGTGTCTTATATTTTCCATCTCTTTATGATGAGGTTATGTTCTTATATGTTCTTATTACTGTAATTTTCATGTCAAAATGATGAGAGACCCTTTCTTCTCTCATCAAATTGTTTTCTGAATTTTTATGTGACGTCATTAGGCTGCCGAATCTCTCGTAAAAGAAATCACATCTTCTATTTTATTTCATGCTTCCTTTTGATGTGGTATGTCATTAAAATATCCATACCACGATCTTATTCAGTACCCATACTGTGTTATGAATTATTTATGAGTGGGTGACCCTTGTCCCTTCTCTTGTCAATGTTTTCTAAAACCATGTTATATAGCCGTTATGCTGTAGAAATTTCGTCTCAAAATTTATATCTCTTTATCTCAAGAAATTCCCTTGTTTATTTATGTGAATAAACAGACCTATTTCGTTTCTATGGGTGTTCATAAATATATAAATATGATATATTTGATTCTGTAATTGACATACATATAACCCTAACTCCCTTTCCATGGGTAATAAATGATATAATGATCTTATTTTTAAGAGCTTTTAAAACGTCACGATTTTGAAATGAAACCTGTTTCTTTTATTATATATGGGTTATTTATGAAATGTTTGAATATGATATATGTGTATCACATGTATGTAAATACATATTAAGGGTGCTCCCTGATAGCACTCCAATGCATTGGGTAAAGATTTAATCTCTAGAGATGACAAGTTTCACGATACCTTGGTAATTGTTATGACACCTTGGGGGTGGACCTTGGTGATATGTTCATGAATGTCTAAATGAAATGTTATAGACACATATTCAAGTTATGATTAAAGTTCTTTTCATTATGATATTCCTATTCCTTCATTTCTCATGTCTTTATGTTTTTATTCAAGTTCTTATTGATATCACAAGTACATTGATTCCCTTGTTTACCGTTACTAGGCCTTCTGCTCACCCTTTTCTTTGATGTCTATCTCCGGGATATGAGATGCAGTAAATATACATAGGATGAACTTTTTATGAAGCCTTAAAATTGGTTTAGAAGAATTTTTATGTTGTTTTCATGTATTATGTTCCTGATTTCGAAGACACTAGACTTTAAAGATACTCTGTTTGTAAAATGTAATGAAAAGTTATGTATTAAAAAGTCATGATTCCACAATACATTCTTTCTGGATATGAGTAGGTAGAGGCGGCTCTGGCACAAATTTATCCTAGGGGTAAAACCCAAAAACACCACTTTGAGCTAGACTTGAATGGGAACTTGTGCACAACAACATGCCTTGTTGTACTCTTGGTTTCAACACTCCTGGGGGACATTATTTGGTAAATTCACAAGCTTAGTATGAACCCTTATTAAGGGAATAAAAAAATGCCCCTAAGAATATATGTTAGAAAGTAGATCATGAATAACATATGTTGAAGCCTATAGATTCATAAGTTAAGGAAATAAAAGTTTTTTATAATTCTTCTGTTTTGTCATTTGATTACCCTTTATGTGTTACCCCTAACTTTCCTTTCATTAAGGAATAATAAATCATTATAATTCAAGTAGTTTAATATCACAATTGTTTCATGTCTAGAGGGTAACTAAAAATTTAATATGTTCCGTCAGCAGGATAAAGGATAGTTTCGAGATGGAAGGGGAAGAACCTCATACATCACTCTTGTCCCTTTCAGATGACTTACCAACTATAATTATTGCGAAGTCAAGATCGCATAGTATTGAAACCTTTTCCAATGTCCAACTTTCTTGCAAGACGCTTTACAACATATCAAACACCTCCTCCATACCTCAGAATCATCAAGGATTGTGGATCACTTGTGATAAAATCTTAAGCTCTCAACTCTCTCACCTTTATTGGAAAGGGAGGTACTATCAGGGTATTTTCAAATACTTCACCCTGTCTAGAGAGTATGATGCACTATTTGATTTTAGGATAGCTGCCAAATAGGGAGACCTCTGAGCAGCTGATATGTATATAGTCTTGGCTTCCGGTATTTTTGGAAACTTAGGCTATATATTAGAAGAACCATATTTTGAAAATTTCGAAGTTGACTCTGTCAGACTATTTTACAAAAACCTGGTACATGGTGATGTTTTGAAACTGTATGTTAGAAACAATTATTTTCAAAAAGTGCATCATATTTTCCATCAGTACAATCAAAGTTGCATAGACTGTGTCTGGACTAAGGAAGTGGAATACTTTGAAAGTGCATTGAGGTATGTTGCACTAGGTGGACCCTCACTCTCTAGGATCAATGTGATAATGAGGGTTTGGGAATGCTTAATGGTGGTGAGTAAGCCACCCTGAAGTTATGTTTAAATTGTAGAGTTCTTTTTGTATGTAATCAAAATTGCGAGGACACAATTTTTTTTAGGGGGGAAGATTGTAATGACCAAAACTTTCATTAATGAAAATGCCTCTTGATCTAATTAAATGTCTTATTATGGTTATATAAAATGTTAAATTCATTGGTTTTATGTTTCTAGATTTTAAAATACCATTATGAATTGTGACCGTTCCTAATATAGCTGTTGAATAGTGATCACATGATTAGTATAAATATAGAGCTTTAACAAATCCAATTTACTCAGACAAAGGAAGCGATGACCTCATCCAGTAGACTTTCCCCGTACGAAGGCCATTTTTCGGAGCTCAGAAAGGAGGTGGCGTCATTGGGCTTCACTCTAGACCAAGCCCAAGCTAAGTTTGAACATGTTAAGCTTGAGCGGAACCGACCACGGGAGAAGTGGAAGTTAATTGAGATTACCACCCGAGCGATGTTATCCAAGCCACCCCAAGAGTCTGTCACCATCACACACCTTACCCTTTGGTCTTATGCGGGTATTATAAGGGGTTATGTAACAATACCCTTTCACTATGACTATGTACATTATTTTTTTATAAAGAATGTTTATTCATTTTATTATTGTTACTTTATAAATAGTTTTAAAATCATAAATAATATTTTTAGTTAATATTCAACTATGAAATCTATTTTTATGAATTAATGGATTTTTGAATTAAATAATATTTTAATAAAATATTATTATTAAATTAATTTTTATTAAATATAAATGATCATATAATTTTATGAATGCAATTGTAATTTTTATTAAGGTTTGAAAACTATTTTAGTCAAAACCCATGAATTTTCGGTAAATGCGAGTTTTTATTTTAAAATTAAAAATTCACATATTCATAAAATTATTTAGATAAAATGAATATTATTTTTGGAATCAGGATGTCTAAATTATCCAACAGTGAATTTTTTATAATTTTTTGAGGCATTTGATTTTTTGGGTAAAAATTAAATACCGTTTAAATATATAATGTCTTTTATGACATCATAATGACCAAATAGTGATGTAATAAAATAATATAAACATTATTTTTGGACAATATATGTTTTAGAATTAAAATAATGCAATTTTAGATTTGTTAGATCTATTTTACAAAGCTTTTGTGGACCCTCCAAGACTTATAAAACATTTTGTATTTTTAAATTGTTTTCCTTGAGAGTGTGACTCACCTCCACATAAGAAACCCTATTATTTTAAGAATTTCGGACATTGGACTTATAAAATATTATTTTCTACTTCCCTTTGGCAGAAACCTTGGGCAAAAACCATGGGATGGTTTGTGGTATTGATTAGTTTAATCTGAGGTGTCCCAAACCTAAATAATGAAGAATTCCTTCTCCTTTATTATATAAATCCACCCAAGCTCCCAATTCATCTTCACTCAAAGTCTTTGGAGTTCCACAAACCCCTACCCTCATCTCGCTAGAATCCTCCTAAGGTTCCCAAGATCCCATGAAGACTCTCTCAAACCTCTCCCAAGCCTTTGGGATCACACTTCCAAGTAAGGGATTTCTTCCTTTCTCATTTTTGTCCAATTTTCTTTAAGTTGTTATGCCTTTTTTTCAATTAAAAATGTTAGGGTATGATTTCACACTTCCCCTATACTTCCCTCTTTATGTTTGGATGATGGGAGATCCATTTATCTCTCATTAATTCCTCCCATTTATACCCATTACCATGCCGAAATTCCGCGAGGGATTTCTCTCTCCTCTTTTACATCCAAGTAATTGTTTTGTGTTATGCATATAAATTCCATTACATTTGTTGGGACATGTATCTATATGACCCCATTAATTTTCATTTCATGTAAATATGTTGAGATATCCCTTTATCTCTTATCAAACGTTTTTATGAGTTCTTATTTCACACCGTTATGCTGCCGAAATTGCACAATGATTTTCCAAGCCAATGTCATTGTGTAGTGAATACCATACCCATTTCTCTATCAAGGGTATTCACCTTTATGCACATTTACCTATTGATTATAAAGCTTCAGGTATTTATTCCACATCCCTTTATCATGGAATAAATGATGATGATTGATTCCATGTTGTATGATCCATGTGGCACACTTATGCATGAAATGAAATGTTTAAGAAGGGTGCACCCTGATAGCACTCCAATGCATTGGGTAAAGTATAGTATCATGATACGTCATGTGCAATGGGTGTTGAATCATTATAAATCAAATACAATTAGGTTTTACTCATGATTCATGTGAAATTATGGTTTACTCATGATCCATGTGCAATGAGCCTTGGCTCATGCTAATTCAATGTTAGGTGTTGTTGCCACATTTCCTTGTTATGATTATCATGCTTTATCATGCCTTCATGTTCATGTTTCTCTTGTGCTCTATTGATATTCCTATTGTCTAAAATGTATTGTATTCCTCATTTTATTCCATGTTTATTCCCTTAATAGGCTTTATAACTCACCTTTTTCTTATGCATGTCCTCAGGTTATCCCATGCAATGCTAAGTACGAGGGAATGTAGTGGTCATGTAAAGGATGTATTCACTAAGATGTGTGTTTTATGTTATAAGCTGTTATGTAAAGATCCTAATCCCCAAATACACTAGACCTATTTATATTCCATGTTTTATTAAGTGAAGATTTTACGTAATAAAACATGTTTAAGTGTATAATAAAAATCAGGGTTTTTATACTTATCATGGATGAAGATAAATATGTTTCTGCCACTCATGATACAACAAAACTTATGTGGATGAAGACTCAAATGGATTATTTTCAAGTTGAAGTCAAGTTTCTACTTCTCTTAGGTTGTGATAATCAAAGTGCTATAAATATCACAATAAATCCAGTGTAATAACCTTGTTCAAAAAATATTGATATCAAACATCACTTCATCAAATAGCTTGTGGAGAATAATGAACTTAAGTTGGAATATGTTCTTATAATGCAACAAGTTGCTAAAATTTTCAAAATTCCTTTACCAAATGATGCTTTTTTTTAAATTTAGGTTGAACATGGGAATCCAAAATATTTATCTACAAGGTTTAGGTAGTATTTTTATCCCTTTTATCATCCAGTCTTTGGATATTGTTTTGAAGGGGTATACAAATGATGTTTCATTAATCTACCAATTGGTATGTGATAAAACTTTTAAGAAATATTATATTTAGGGGGGTTTTAAAAGGGTTAATATATGATATCATCATGTAAGTATTTGAATTGTTTTAATGGTTTTTTGAAGTGTTTCTAGGAAACTATATTCTAACAGGATTTAAAAGTTGTGAAGAGTTGAAATATTTGATGGAATGTTTAATGTTTAAAGTTTTTTGAGGAAGAAGATGTTTCTTAAGTCACTGATTATGTAAAATATGGATTTAATATCAATTATTCTTGTTTCCTACACTGATATTGGTCACACATGCTTATAAGTTTTTAGTATTGATCCATTTCATGATTAATAATGATTTAGTGATTTATGAAAATTAGTTGACAATAAAATCCAAAGGAGGAGATTGTTGGAACCAAGTTTTCTATGATGGGTTTCAGATGCAGAAAGAAGTAGTTTGCTAAAATGTTCTATATTTTGTTGTATTTATGAATAAATAACCTTAGTTTGTAAGTTTTGGTGATTAGATGAATGAATAATCAGAATCTTAATATCGGATGTGGATTCCTTAAGAAACTCCATCAATTGACATTATCTTTTATGAATTTTTTTAGGTAAAATTGTTTTTAGACTCATTTTTCTGGACTGAAGCTTTCATAATGGATTGAGAGATATATATTATTCTGAAATTCACTAGAGATGTTCAAAAATAAACTCTAATAATTATTTACTATGATAAAATTTCACAATATCATAATTTGAATAAAAACTTGTGATCAAATTTTTGTTGAAAAAGGGGGAGAATTTATATACATGGAAGAAAATAGAAATCTGATTTTTTTTGTGTTTTTATTAAGTTGAATGTTGTTAGACATCAGTTCAGGACATAGAAATCAGTCATAGTTCAACATATGTAGAGTATCAGATGCAGTACTAGTCTCAGATCATTGGTGTGATCTTGACAGATGTACAGGTTCTAAGAAGATATCAAATGCACCATCAGTGTCAGTTTCTGATGTATGTAATGTTTCAGATTTGAAAAATGTGATAAGATAAAGATTCTAGTTTTTAGGGAGGGGAATAATCCACAATATACAAATAATATAATCTTGAAGCACTAAATGTAGAATTTGGTTGATGAATGGGATTTTGAAGTTAATGATGTTTGAAGACAAGAAAAGTTTTAGATCGGATGAAGGTCATTAGATGCACCTCATTAGACACATAATTTGTCAGAAGGTTGGAAGTATTGATATTTCTGTGATTGTGTGGTATTGATAAAGGATATGTAGAAACTTATATAATAGAAGATTTGTTGACACTGATAATTCATCAGATGTAGATTAACGAAATTAGTATCAAGACTATGTATTTGTAAGAAGTGTAAAAGATGTTACCACAGAGTGGTTGTGGGAAACTAAAGTCTTTAAAATTTTCAACAATTTAGTAATTTTTTTTTATCTAAATAGAGTATCATACCAATGAAATGTTTTATTTGTGTTCCAATCAGATAAAAGGATTAGAGTGAAGAATTGTTCTCAACTGAGTTTTCCAAACAATGATTTCTGAACAATGTTATGGAGTCTCAGAAGAGTTGTAAAGATTCTAGATATTTTGAGAAGTCTCCAAATTTTTTGATAAGAGTTGAATTGGTCAAACATGAAGCTAGAACTTTGTATTGGGAGTTTGAATTATGGAATTTTATTGAGAATGAAATTAAAAATTAGTTCCCTTCTTTGATACTCCATGCATACCTATATAAAGTAGTGGAAGTAAAAAGTAATTTGAAACTATTTACATGCAAGAGAGAGTGAGATAATTGAAGTTTTGGCTTCTAGAAAAAATTTATTAAGTAACATTTTTAGACCAAAGAAGAGTTTATAAGAATTTATAGTCTAGATTTACTAGATTATATTGAGTTATTAGACTAAATAATTATTTCGGGACTAAAATATTAGACTGAAAGTTTTTCATAAAGAGAATGAAAATGGTGAATAGATTCAAGAGAATAAGATATCATAAGGTTGTTTTTTCATATAGTATTTTATAGACTGAAGAATCAGAATGCAGAATTAGAATGAGTGATTGGAATTTTTTTTGTACAAAGTCTAAAGAAGTTGTTCCTACATACTTCATGGTAATAAAATGAATATTTTTTTCTAAATCTTTAAAAAAGTGGATGTTTTTAAGCCACACAGTGACATGTTCAGAATCGACTTATGAAGGTTTCAAAATTTGTTACAAAATCTTATTACATATCTTGTGATAAAATAATCACATGAATTATTGTATTGATCATGGTGCTATAGAAGTGTAATGGTGTTTCCTAATTTTTGGATCCATAGAAAATGATTTGTTTTCTAGTGGATTTTGTGGTATTGGATTATTTCCAAACCATGCCAAGGATTAGAAACTCTTATTGAGTAGTGAACCTTTTAAATAATCATGTTCTTATGGATGTGTGAATGTTTGAATTTTTTCAAAGTGATAAATATTTAACATGAGGAAAAAGTTGTTATCTAATAAATATAACATAAAATAAAAATATATCACTGATTTACCCCTCCCCTCTCAATGATTTCATTGATCTTGGTTGGGCCTTTTCAAAAACATCACCCCGAGAAGCTCCAACTTTCAGAATACAAATTAGAATCTTGGATTTTGAAACGATCCCTACTCTAGAATTATAATAATTCAAATTCCCTATGGAATTTACAAATAAGAAAGGATATGGGGTTTTACAACCCCCTCTCAATAGAACTACTCATACCTGAGAATACTTGTTGATATTTCAACCATCAAACCTAAATTATCTCCTCCATCAACACATATCCAACTCATTTTTTCAACTTGGAAATGAAAATTGAATTTCTAATTTTCAAACCCAAACACAAGACACACCATTTATTAATATATAAGGTGAAACTCACAACCATCACAGAAACACTAAGAAAAAACATACCCATACTTATCTACCAAGAGACACTAAGGTGTTGTTAATCAACTCATCCACAAACTTACGGTTCTCCATATAATATTATCTTTCTCACAAAGGGTAAATTTTGAGTTGTGGTGTTCCCACCATCATAATTTCCCACTAAAGAAAAATTCACAGTGGTTTGATGAAAAAATCGATGTGATTCTATTCTCAAAGCACCAAAGCACATTTGAAAACATTGTAAAACCTTATATGACTAGCCATTCTAAAAAATTCTCAGCTGTACCCACTGATGTGTTATCACACCATCACCCGATTGGGATTCCTTAATCCTTGGAGGCATCTTGAGATCATACAAACAACCACAATGAATTCCAAACCTGAATTTTTGTGTAATTATATGGTTAGATCCTCAACCAACCAAATCCACCTCCATGATCCCACCCTAGGAACTGGTTCATCTTCAGCCCGACTCACCCTCAGATGATGTCAAAACCATCCAGAGCTTTATTCCAACACATCTAATCTTTCCAATACCACATCCAAATCCCAAATATGGTATTTTAAATATAACTAGATAAATTAGATTCACTGCCTCACTAGTATCCAAGAACCACCCTAACCCTCCAATGACTGGTCACATCATGCCCATGACCCTACCCACAAGAGGATCACACATATACACTCTATCCATTATCAAACATAATGTCTATATGTAGATATATTGATCATATATGATCCCCGATGAAAACAATCAACAACCAACCATTATCAGTTCATAGGAACTCCACCCTCACCACAAACTAAATTTCTCATTTAACATGAAAATCAAACTATCTAATATCCAATGATGTGATCCAAACAAAATTTATCTCCTTGTACTATCCCATGAGTTCAAACTCAACAGGCTACATACTCACACATCTCTAATAGTACTTATTAAGGAACACCTTCATTCCAACTATACCATAGAACCCAAATCCACCCCTAATGTCACCTCTCACCATAGTGGGACATCTTATTGTCCAAGAAAGATGATGAATACACAAGATGGGTGTGAATTGATTCCTTTTAAAAAATATGATAAATTGAAAACTGACCCCCTTTATCTTGGAAGAGAAATTATTATCCATTCATTAAACAGAGTATGCAGTGGAAAACTAAAAGAAGAGGTAACATCAAATTTTTATAGTGGTTTATGGCACAAAGATTCCCTAGTCCACTCCACCAACTCCCTCTTCACGATCTTGGTGATTTTTAGTAAAATATACTTTTATAAGGTATCTTGATAGATGATTTCAATTAACAATAACTTGTTACAAAAGTTTTTAAAAGGATTTAGAGTAGGAAGATTAGTAGTCCTTAAAACACTCCACACCTAAGTGTTTAGAAACAAAGAAATATCTCTAATAAGATAAATTCTCCTTGAAAGCATTCATATGTAGTTGATGCCAATGATATGTGAAGATATATTCAAAGGAATAGATGGATTACTTCAAAATATTATCCTTAAGAATAATATTTGAACATTCTATAGAAAGATTAAGTAAATAAGTGTACAAAAACTAAATAAATCCTCATAACATCATGAATAGTATATTGAAACAAATTAATTTAACATGTATATCTCTAATGCGTAGTCCTAAAAATATTCAATGAACTACAACATATGAACTTTAAAAAGGTATCAATAGATACAAAAGATAAAACAATCTATTCTATAAAAATAAATATAAATCATATTTTTAGAGAAAAAAATTCTAATTTTTCATGAGCTTGAAATGAACAAATCACTATCCAAAAAGATCTACAATACTCCTAATATATCCTTTTGAGAATTAAATAAGAAGCTTGATTTAATTATGATCAAAAAGATACATAAAAGTCACTAGACAAATCATGATTTCAAAATGAATAGAGTTCTCAAAATTTTTAATTTAATCATCCATGTTAAATAATAAATTTCCATAGAAATCAGAATGAATTAATCTATTGCTGAAGATCCTCTGAAGTATCCTTTGAATTGATTTAATGAGAAATTTTCTCTTTCAAAAATGCAGTAGAAATCTTAGAAATAATTTAAAATTAAAATCCCTTAGAAAAATGTCTTAGTGTGGGATTACTCTATGTGAGGATGAGTTCAAAAGTACAAATGAAAGTGTACGGTTGGTTCTAAACATAGAGTCACATAACATGGTGTATGATTCCAACATGAGTTTTGTACTTATGTTAGTCATATACCAAATGTTAGGTACTCAAACATGATGTTTCTTGTAAAACATTATGTTCCCAAACATAACTTTCAACTCAAACACAGAGTTACAAATGTAGGGTTAGATACCAACAATAGGAAACTACATAATTTTCTAAATAGTGATTCTAGACTTCTTTAAAACATCCAGAATACTATAAATAATAAATATTCAAATGAAAAAAGATCAAATAATAGACCCACATAATTCCAAGAAAATAAAAAATTATATAATTAAATATAACCCTAAAATCCACTCAATGTAACTTCATTAGTGAAATAACCGAGGGTATTTGTGAGCATCAAAATCAATGAAAACTTTATAGATCAACTTTTTTATGTCAAAAAATCTCTCCATTTTTTAGTTCATAAAACCCATAAACATGGAAACAAAAAACTAACTAATTTGTAATTATCAAACAATTATAGAATCCAATCTAAAAAAATAAACATAGCATATTATTATATACCATTTGTAAATTTTGTGTTTATCAAGATTTATCCCCCTTTTTGTGAGATAAAAAATAAATTATAAAAATGGAGAAAAATACATTTAATTTTTCACTGAATTGGATGTGAATGTTATATAATTTTAAAATAAGTGTATTCTAAAATATGGAGAGGATAAAAATATAAAAGATCAGTTAAATACAAAAACATATAATATAATATAAAAAGAAATTTAATTTTATAAATAATCTTAGATTATAACTGCATTATTATCTTTTGAGATAAAAATGTTACGGTTCAAGATAAGAGGGAAGATTAGTAGAAGGTTCAGATTTTCTAGAATAGGATTCACAGGTTATATATTCTCTAAGAATTTTATACACTGCCATCAGTTCTACCATTAGGTCTTTAAAATTCTAATTTAATGGAGCATCCAAATCACTTAGGAAATACCTTGAATCCCGACTCACCTTCATCACTTCAACCAGATTTACCTTGAGGAATATCTGAACAATATCTAGTGACTAAACATACTTGTCCATTGTGCTTCTTAACTGGATGAGTAAAATTCTGAATCCTAGTTCTATAGAAGCTAACCTTTCAACCAACTCTTCTTAATTATCCAAAATAGCGTGTAGTGTCACAATATTACACTACAAACTTTGAATCTTCTCATCCATATCTAATTGATCAGCGAACAATAGATATAGTCTCCTCAAGTCATCTACATATCCTTCTCCACCAGATATAGAATCCCTTCATAGATTAATCTTCAATAAACTTAGTAGAAGAAGCTAAAAGTTCACTTAATATCTCAATAAAATGAGTTTCCTATGACCTTTTGAACATTATAGAATGATAATATTCTTATACTGGTTGTTCCTACCCATGAAAAAATTTCCCATATCTTTCTTTAACAACTCGAATGGGCTATATGACCCTTCTACAACAGATTCAACAAACTGTTCTATAGGTGAAGGTTTCTATCTTCTCTAAGGCCTTTGAAGAAGAAAAAAATCACGATCTTAATCATTTGAAGGTTCTTGATAAACTCTATGAAATTGAGGAAATCCCTTAATATTGATAGGAATTTTTTCATCCAAAAAATTCCTCTGTCCAGTTATTATATGACCATTATCTTTACCAAGACTGGAGTCCTCTAATCCTATAGCTTCTCCACCAATAACATGTGGTCTAGTAGTAACTCCTTCCACTATAGAATCATCAAATTCATCATCACCAAGCCTTTCAAATCTAATAGACCTTAAACTTATGTGATTTGTTTCAGTATAAGAACCAAATGGTTCATCTACTTCAAACCTAACTAGAATAAGCCTTCCTTTTATTAAACTCTAGAATAATACAATATTCCTTAGGGTTTTAGAATAAATAACATTGCTATGATGACATCTAAAACCTATCATGATATTAGAAATTATCCCTATATTATAAAGAATAAGAGATACCAAACTAATGGAGGGATAAAATGATATCCTTGTATATTTATAGTAGTAGTGGTTCATGTACCATTACATGTATAGACTCATATTTAACATTATATCAATCATTATGAGAAACAAGATATATATGTTAAGAAATATAATTTTCTCTAATTCTATAATCCTGGGTATGAATTAATTTGGAATGAACTTCACAAACACATCCTGATCAGCTTTTAAATCCTTCACCATTATCTTTTTAAAATGAGATGTTATAAAAAAGGACATAATGTCCTCATACTTGTGAACACTATGTATAATTGATCTAATTCTAAAATTGAAATTACCTTCACTAGTGAAATGTAAAACTTGAGCTATAACCACTGAAGAAACTGAAAAATCCTTATCATATACTTTAGAAGAGACAATGTCTTCACTATTACTGAAACTAAATTTGTAGTTTTTATAAAAATCATTTACTTATATTTTGAAAACATACTAATAATTACCTCCATCAAACATGAATTCCATTCCTTTAAAACTTAACGCCTTCTTTAGCATCATATTTGTCTCAAATAGCTAGTTGAAGTTGAAAACCTCCCCTAAATCCCTCTATGATCTGAACTATAATACTATTTTAATTTTACACTATAAGGACTAGCATCATAAATCCATTTCTTCTTCATCATTGTGAGAAATATTAGAATGGTTAGGGTTTAAAAATTCAAGGGTTGAGAGATAAAATAAATAGGTAAATGAAGAGGCAATGATTCAAAGGAAGGCGAGAGAGAGAGATGATACTATCATTGATAGTTTTAGGCGATAGTTGAGTTTCCTGAATTGATAATTTGGTGTAATCATTTGGGATTTCAAAATTAAAATAAAACATTGTAAATTAAAATATGCAATTAATAATCAAACAAAATAACTAAAAACAAAATTATAAAAAAATATAACTATTATTTTAGAATAAATACATTTAAATATAAATAAAAAAATAATAATCTAAACATTGATTAAAAGATAAAATTTTCTTAAAATTAAATAAAACCAAAACCCCCTTAATAAAATAAAAACATGCCGTGGGAAGTTGTTTAGTGAAAATATTAACATACTGATATTCAGTAATAATAAATTTTAAATATATATCACCATTTTTGACATTATCCATTATAAAATGATACCAAATATCAATATTCTTAGATTTATAATGAATCATAATTTTTTAAAATATTTACATTATTATTATTATAATATAAAAATTAATATGAATAAAATTAAGTCCAAAGTCCATAAGAGTGCGTTTCATCCACAACATTCTTTCACAAAAACTCTCAATAGATATATATTCTACCTCCATAGTTGATAATGAAACTAAATGTTTCTTATTACTAGACCATGAATCCATGGACTTTCCTAAAAAGTGATAGGTTCCTATGGTGATTTTTATATTTAATATACATCCTCTAAAATCAACACCCGAATATGTAATTAAATTAAACCTAGATGTTTTGGATAAATCAAGAATAATGAAATATTTTCTTTTAAATATTTAAAAATCAATTTAACCATAATTAAATGAGAATATTTTTTATTTTTAGGAAATATTGTACATAAGAAAATTGAAAGCATTATATCTGGTCTACTAGTGGTAATATATAACAAACTTCTAATCATGAATCTATATAACTTTTTGAAAACTGGTTTATCATCTACATCCAAATAAAGTTTTATATTAGTACACATTGAAGTTTTATATTCCTTACTATTTAAAGTATAAACCTTTTTAACAGATCAATAATATATTTACATTGATTTAAAAAAAATTCTAAAATCCTTTTAAAATATTTGAAATCCAAGAAAGAAATTTAATTCTCCCATCATACTCAATTAAAACCCTATTTGATTTTTTTAAAATTCATTATAAATATTTTGATTGGTAGAAAAAAAATAACATCATATGAGTAAATTTGAATTAATAAAATATTAGATAAATATATTTTATAAAAAAGTGCAGGATCATTCAATACTATAGAAAACCCATTTTCTAAAAGAGAAGTGCTAAACCTTTAATACTAAGCCCTTGGTGCTTGTTTAATACCATAAAGAGATTTTTTAAGTTTAAAAATAGAATTTGGAAAATGATGATTTTCAAAAATGGAGGGTTGTTCAACATAAACTTACTTTATTAAATAACCATTTATAAAATCATATTTAACACCCACCTAGTGTAATTTAAAATTAATATAAGGCGCATAACCTAAAATGATCCTAATGGATTCAAGCCTAGAAACAAGGGGAAATGCTTCCTTATAATCTATACTCTCCTCCTAGTTGTAACCCTTAACAACTAGCATATCCTTATTCCTAGTAATTACAATGTGATTAAGTTTATTATTCCTAAAGACTCATTATTTCCTATTACAGGATAGTCTGAGGGTCTATCAATTAATTCTCAAAATTTATTCCTCATAAACTAATTTCAATCATCTTGTATATCTAATACCGAACCCTTATCGTCTTATACTTTTTCTATAGATTTAGGTTCAAACTAGGATAGAAATGAAGAGGATTTAATGAGGTTTAAAAAATTACTTCTAATCCTAACTCCTTTATCAAGATATCCTATAATATTATATAAAGGATGGATCTTCAAAGTCCTAGTTTCTTTAGGTAAGACACTTTAATGTTCCTTAATTTCATTTTATTCAAAACTGCCTTGATCATGATCATGTTCTAATTTAATTTTAAACTTATCATTATAAGAATCAAGTATCAAGTTGTTTGAAGACTCAATAGCTTCATCTTTTTGTATTTTATTATGATCAAATGGATCAATCCCATCAAACATATATTCTTTAACTATCCTTGAATTTTTATTATACACTATATAATATTTACAATTAGTAAAATACCCATGAAATACTCCTTCATCAGACTTTGGATAAAATTTACAAAGTTTTTCCTTAGCATTTAATATATACACCTTGCATCCAAAAATATTATAGTATCCAAATTTAGGTTTTCTATTATTCTATAACTCATAGGGTGTATTTTTATGAAGAGTTATTATTAAAAATATATTTATAAAATGAAATACTATATTAATATATTATACCTAAAAATAATTAGGTAGAGTATAATCATCTAACATAATTCTAGGAACTTATTGGATAGTTCTATTTCTTCTTTCAACAATTCCATTTTTTTGAGGTGTTATTGGATCAGAGAAAGTATGTATAATACCCAGATTTGAGAAAACATAATTTAATTCTTGATACTTAAATTATCCTCTATGATCAATTTTCATTGAAATTATTTTAAAATATTTTTCCCTATGAACAAATTTAGAAAATCTCATAAAAACTGAAAAAAATTCACTTTTAAACTTCAAAAATTAAACCCATGTAAATAGGAGAACATATTCAAATAAAACAAAAACAAGAATTTTTTTACCAAGCCTGCTACTCTAGAGGGGCCAAAAACAATACACATGGATGTGTTTTAAAGGTTTAGAAATATAAACCTTATTAATTGATTTTAAAGATGACTTATCCTACTTGCCTATTTGACATGCATCACAAAGCCTTTTCTCAACAAATTTAAGACATGTACGATAAAAAACTAACTATCTATTAGATGATTTAAATAAGAAAAATATAATATAATGACCAATCCTTCTATTCCATATACATGATTCATTTAATTTATCACTTAAACAATTCACAATTTATTCACACATGGAACTAAGGTACAAATTCTAAACATTTTCTATTATAAGTGCTCTAAACCTAAGCAGTTTATTCTTAATGATGGAATAAGGATCATTAGAGAAATAAACAGTAAAAACATCATCACAGTGTTGATAAATACTTATTATATTATTATTTGACCCTTTTACATAGATAACTTTGTTGATAATGATATATTTTGGATCTCCAATAGACCCAACTCCAATAATGTTTCCTTTGGCATTATCTCCAAAAGTAACCAAACCTACATCAACTTTAGATAGTGAATGAAAGTTTGAAAAGTCTACACTCAAATGTCTCAAAAAATATTTTCCATATGCCATATATAATTTATGTACTTGTGTCTTTTCACCTATAAAAATGTCAAACAAGAATTTTTTTGGTACCCAAATTCTTTTGGGTCCTACGATGTCAGTAAGTAAAGATATGGGAAACCAGATCACTCTAATTTTACCATAAACCCTAGAATTAAATTTATAAAAGTCTCTAGAAATATAATAATTCTTAACACTAATGATTTTACAGTTCCTTAAGCAATAATTATTTGTATAGATACCTCTAATTCCACAATAAAAGAAAGTAAATTTTGATATGCTGTGATTTTTTGATCATGGAAAAAAATATTTTCTATACAGTTTAGGTTTTTCACCATTAATTTCTATTCCACATCCTTATTTATTTCACACATCTTTCCAATAATCATATTTAAGTACACCATTAACTTTTTAACCACACTAGTATCACTTTTAAAGGATTTTACTTCAACTTTCAATTATTTATTTCTACTATCATTCTCAATGCGTTTTAAATAAGATTTGTTTATTTGTTTCCAATTCTAAGTATTTTTTTTAACATAATAATTTTCTCACTTAAGATAAAAGTGTCTATATTATTGATATATCTATTATTTTCATCAATATTTCATATTTTTCTTCTTACGTGGAGTCATATTCAATTAATTTTTTATTTGAATAGGTTTCAGGATTAGAATCACAAACAAATGTGTAGTAAGATTATACCATATATTATTGATCCATAAAGTGTATATTCACTTTCTGATTTGACTACTCTTCCTCAGATTTATAACATGAAGAATTTATAGAATCTTTAGTTATAATTTAGGTAGACTTTCTGGATTTATTCCCTTTTTATTCATAATTTTATTTCATTATGAAGTTTCTTTTCCTTCTTCTCCATTTTTATTATTTATTTATGTTATGGGAAATCAAGTTTAATATTCCCTAACGGCTTACTTTAATAGCATATGACTTATTTTAGACCATGAATTTTATTTTATTTATTAAATGGTTTCTTAAACTGTTTCTTCCTTTTTTATAACTTATTGAACTTATTTCTAACTAAGAAAACTCTTCACCTAAATTTGAATATCTTGAATCATTTGAGGATAAAACACCATATTTTGACTTTTTTTTCATGTTTTTGAACAAAAACATTGAGAGTTTTATTTTATTTATTGATCATTCTATGATCATCAACCCTAGATTACATTTCACTTCATACATCATGAGAGTGACAATGAATTCCTTAATTTTTAACACTTTGATAGGAGTTGTTTGTCTGATTGTAGCTGTAATACCATGCTATCTACTAGGAATAACATTGATAACTTTCAAACTTAATCTAGTTCAGGCACAAGTAATCTAAGAGAAGAAACAAAATTGAAAATTTCTGTTAATATTTCTTTCATATGGGTGATAGTTTTAACTTTATACATTCTTAATGTATCAAAATTTAGTTTTCAGTATTTTACCTCAATTGCATGAAATTATTAGTTCCTTCATAAGAAACAACTATTGTTTGTCACATTTCATAAGTAATAGCACATTGAGAAACATGTTTGAATTCATATGGTACAAGACCATAAATAATTTCATCCATGGCTCTAGAATTCAGATAATATTTAGTTTCTTTTACAGCATCCCACTTTTCTAGTTCATCCCTAAAAATTTCCTATATATTGGCAGCCTTCAAATAAAATTTTAGAACATGATTTTTCAAATATATAACCATAATATCTTTCCAATATCCATATTTATCACTATTAAAATATGGACCCATTATCATAGACATATCTTCATTAAGATCAATGATTGATATTATTATTCATCTATATATTTGAATCAATCTTTCTAGAGTTAAAATAAATATTCAAAATAAATCTATTCTGATATTAATTTTTTTCCTGGAAAAATGATGAAGACACAAGAGGGGGGTGAACTGTGTCCTTTTAAAAACACTTTATAAATTTAAAACCAACCCCCTTGAGCTTGTAAATGAAAATTTTATTGTTTATTTAAATAGATTATATAATAGAAAAATAAAAGAAGAGGACATAATGAATTTTATAGTGGTTTAGGTCATAAGGATCCCCAAGTCCCCTCCACAAACACTCTCTCTATGATCATGGTGATTTTCACTAATAGATCCTTTTCTAAGGGATCCTGATAATTGCGTTAAAGAAACTATAACTATTTAAAAAACATTTTACAATGATTTAAAGAAGGATAACCAATGGTCCTTGAAACACTCCACACCCAAGTGTGTAGACAAAATCTAAATTATGTTTGGTTTGAGAAATTATATTTGAATGAATTTAGATGCAGATGATGCAACTAATAAATTAAGTGATCTTTAAGGGAATATATATATAACTTCACAAAATTATCCTTAGGAAGACTATTTTAACTTTATATAGAAAAATTAGGTAAAGTAGCAATATCAACTAATTTAATCTTCATAGCATTATAAAAATATGCAAAGTGTTAGATTAATTTAACATGTATGTATCCAAATTTTAGTCCTAAAAATCTTTAACAAACTGTAAAAGATGAACTTTATAAATGTATTATTAGATACAAAAGATAAAACAACCTATTATGTAAAAATAAAGATCTGACATAGTTTCAAAGAAAGTGATTAATATTTTTCTTGAGCTTCAGAGAAGTAGATCTTTATCCAAAAAATTTTATAGCACTATTATTATATCCATTAGAGAATTAAATAAGAAATTTGATTAAATTTTTATCAAGAAAATCTATAAAATTCACTAGATAAATTATGATTTCAAAATAAACATTATTGGAATTTAATTTTATTATCTAGGGAAAATCATAACTGCCCATGGAAATCATAATTAATTAATCGGTTGTTAAAAATAATATTAAACAGCCTTTGAATCTATTTAATGTAAAATTTACTATAGTGAAAACAAATAATATATCTTGAAAATAATTCAGAATTCAAATGAAACAAATGACTGGTTCAACATTGGGTTACTCTACATGATAATGACTTCAAAAGTAAGGATGAGAACATATAGTTGATACTAAATGTAGAGTCATAGAAAATGGAGTATGATTCCAATGTGATGTTTATTATGTTAGGTATATACCAAACATTAGTTACTAAAATATAAGGATCCTTATCAAAATTTAGGTACCCAAACATAATGGTCATCTCAAATGTGGGGTTCCAAATGTATGGTTGGATACCAACATTATGAAACAACATCACATTCTGAACAGTAATTCCATATTTCATTAAAATTTCCAAAATACATTATTGAATAAAGCTTCACCAAAATATAAATATCTAATAAAATAATTCTATAATTATAGTAAAATAAATTAATTATACAATTAAATATAACCCTAAAATAAAATCAAAGTAACTTCATTATTAAAATAATTTAGGGTATTTGTGAGAATTAAAATCAATAAAAACCTATTAGATCAAAATTCATATATCCAACACATTTCCCATTTCCATCAAACACTGGGAAACCAATGCACTCAATATTCCATCAAGTCCATCAATCATGGCTAGAACCCGACCTCTCATCAATCCAAAACACAATGACCTCGCATCTAATTTATGCATACCACCTAAATAACATCTAAATCTAATTGGCATATTCTATTATACCACTTGATCACACAACACAACTCATGATCCCATGAGTTCTATCTCATTTTACCTAGTCTTATGTGCCTAAACGGTTGACCAATCCCCACTATATGTCCTTTACATATATCCAGAAGCACCTCTGTGATTTTTACCAATAAGCTTGACATCTTACGCATTCCAAGTCCAACCACACTATCACCTTCCAACTTGGGTGTCATTCCAAAAATCAATAGCGATTGCCCATGATTACACCACATTATTGAAATCACCTTAAAAATCAATAGGTTCAAGAATCCTACTAATCCTACTCACGAAACCAAACAATGATACCAAATCATGTCTAGTTATTTATGTCATGAAAGGTATTAGGAATATCCATCCCTATATCATATACTTTATAGCACCTTATGTGTACCAATCTTATAAATAAAGGTATCCTTTCATGCTTCATGTTTCCAAATAATTAATATGCTTGGGATAACCCCTCAAGTTACCCTCACATATCAAAACACATCTCAAAAATAATTCTCATCTCACCAACATCCTAAGTCACGTATCAAGGCCACTAGGCTCTACCACTTAGCCCATAATCCCCACATTATAAAGTTTATAGCTCATATATAAACTATCTATTCTTTTCTTAATATCATCCGACAACATAGATTCTAAAATACCCACTCTAGGGTCTCAAATATACATATAAAAATCTTAGTAATCACATGAAAACTCACCAGTCTACTAGAGAACCCATCCTCACCATTCATCTCTATACCATACAACCCCCTTGGGGATTGAAATCTCATCTAGGTACATACATATATATAATGAAATCATATTATGGTGATCCGTGTAGAGGGAATAATAGTCATATGGTTTTCTTAAGTATAATTACACAAAGAATATATATGAGAAAAAAATCATATAGGTTTTTTTTGAAACTTTAAATAACCAAACCTATTTTATTTTTCATAACCAATAACAAAACCACACATAAGGTGTCTACTAATATGGCATCAAATGCCTGTATTGACCTACCAAGGGCCACTATACATCCATTACACTAATAAATTGTGTATCCATTATCCATAAGTATCCCATTATAAGATCCACATGACCTATCATCAAAATAAAAATATATCATGGTCCTACTGAGTATAATTCCACCAGAATGTTTTATTGGTAAACTCTATATAAGTTTTTACTAAAACATTAACAGACTAAACCCTATCATTAGTGATATCAATCAAAATCGATGCACATATGTCATTTTAATCCTCTATTCTAAACATAATGCATGTAAATAGGCCTCCTTCCGATGGGATAAGAGATAAAAACCATAATAAATCATAAATATTACAACTCAAGTGCATCACACTAGGTGAAATAATAAAATCGTAACATTAAAATAAAAAATTTAAATCTCATATCCTTGGTAACCTAAACTTACTTCTAGAAAATATTTTCATGAAACAACAGTTTCATATCAATCATAAGATCTGACACATTCCAATTCCCTATTCACAGTCTCCCTAAATAGTAATAAAAAATAAAAACTCTAATAAACTATGTAATATCAGTCACTTAAAATCTATGATATCACTTTGTAACACCCTTTACCGGTTCACTCTACACATTCACCGAACCAGGTCTCAATGAGACCTTAAGTGTGCCTCTTCATACTCTAGTGGATAGAAACTAGTAGTGTGGTCTAGGGTAGTACCGTGGGGATAATAAACCCCCATATTATAATATGAAATAGAAAAAATATAAACCAAACATCATCCAAAATAGTATAAATAATCATCGTAGTATGTGGAATCAATAAACAAAACTATCTCTAACAAATAAATATAAAATCATACAGTCATACAAATACATATCCATACTAGGATACAATAATAATCACCAATTTATATGATCTCATGTATAATACATAAAATAATAAAGGAAACTAAGGTTATACTTCCATCCTCGATCCTCACCTCATTCCCATATACAATCTCATTCTCTCTATGCTACTCAGTAATGTTATACTGGGCCTCTTCCCAACCAATACCTATGATCAGTAAAGTCTACTTAGGTACCCATGTGTTATAGCCACCCAATAAGGGTGTGAGTACTACTCGGTAGGGAA
The DNA here is from genome assembly GCA_963277665.1 of Viscum album. Classification (NCBI taxonomy): domain Eukaryota; kingdom Viridiplantae; phylum Streptophyta; class Magnoliopsida; order Santalales; family Viscaceae; genus Viscum; species Viscum album. The sequence continues at coordinate 109,865 of CAUJRU010001420.1, forward strand.
ATACTAACGTGGTCTCATACATAGTAATTACAATGTATAGATGTGATATGCTCAATAGAATAAATAAATAACTATGGATGTGTAAATAAGTAACCATTTTTGATCCTTATGTTCTAACATAAAACCCATGATTGACCCAAACTTACTTCAGCTAGTATTGAAGTGTTTCTAAGTACATCACATAACCACGACAAACAATATCAAACACATGGAAGATTATTAGGAGAAAAGAAAGTAGTAACATATATATCAACATTAAATTACTAGGATAATTTCATAGGTAATCCAAATCAATCCCATAATACATCTAGTAGGGTCACATCCCCTACCCTGATTCCAAGGAACAAGTTAAAGCAATCCAAATCATGCTCGAAGGCCACTTGGGAGGGTCTCATCCTCTAACCCAATTCCAAGGAGCATTTCCTAGGAAATCTGAATCACAACACATCTAAATACAAGGAGTGTATCTAAGGAACTCCAAAATGATATCAGAAATGAATTACATATCCAAGGAAAACATCCAAGGAACCCCATGTATCTCATTACATCTTAGTGGGTAGTTCACCCTAATCAAATTATCTCACATAAACAAGGTCGGGATCTCACCCGCCTGACCTATCATTATTACTGCCATAATAGACTCAAATCATTGATTTCAATTCTATGGTGACACCTACAATTATCAATACCCTTTCCTATATAAAACTTCTAATAAGGGACAACATCCAACTAGGGTACCCAACAGGGTCCCCTATGTTACATAATAACACGAGAACCCTACAAGGGTCCCCCAGTCTCAAACTTATCTCTTAGGCCCAACCCAATAGTCAAGGAAGTCACATCCCTTAGCATAGTCACAATCATTTCAAGGACTCATTTACCTCCTTGGGAAATCCATACTGACACCTCTCTAGAGAGGAGGCTAAAAGACCATCTCAATACCCAAGAAATTATTAGATCAATCCTCACATAAAGCATCCATCAATATCCATAGGGTATACAAACATAGGAAATTATATCTCATTGAGGGAGTAATTCTCATTCCACAGCCATCTTGACCATCCCAAAGGCTTTAAATCAACTTTAGGTTCTCACATATCCTACATGGGGAAATCATCCTAATTCTTTACTTCCCTATACTTGGAGGTCACAAAGGCCCTTATACTAAGGGATACTATAGACACTCGGTTTATCTAAACATCACTCCTCAAGTTTCATATATCACAAGGAGTGCATTCATATTCAATTCCTCAGCCATCAGTAACCGAGGCACCAAGCCAGTGTGTAGGGGCCCATCATGGCCCTTGAAACCTTTTTCAATTTATGAAATTTCTTTTAAAAAAATCATTTAAATTAAAGGCTGATCAACCATTGGTGGTGAGACCACATATGACATATGAAAATAAACATTCATAATACCAAGGTGCATGTTCAAGGACCACCCTTTTGGAATGTTGTAGGATGATCCATTGGATAAAGTTGGTCCAACTACTATAAGCTCATACTATACACCAAACTAGAACTCTCATGGTTCAACCTTCATGATGAGGTCACTTGGGGTTCAGGGGAAGCACACCCCCATGTAGGGGTATGGGGCCAGAAGGCCCCTAACCCAAATCTTGGATAAACTGTAGAAATGATAACCATTATAGCAAGGTTAACTAGTGACACTAAGAATGGAACATTAGTAGTGAAGAATTCCACATTATTATTACAATATGAAAGTATAGAGACACAAATACAGTAATTTAGCTTCATGGACTTCCTACCACTAGTTGGTTTAGCATAATTGACTTACTATGTAGGCTAAATATATAGAAATGTCAGTTACTGTAGCACACAATTTCTTTATGAGCTCATTTCAAGGTAGGTTTTCATACTCTGATATTGGGCCCTATAATTTTGCTCCTAAATTTTATTGAAGTGTTTTACCTCTCCATGGACATAGGGATTATTCTAGAACCATGTAAATATTGTGGGTTCTCAATCTTCTTCTTTTTATTTGGTGTTTTTCTCCTTTTTAATCTTTTTATGGAATCTTTAGTCATTATATCTCATGGTGTTTTCACAACACACTCACCACATTTATGAAGACAATCCCCTTTAGAAGCTTTCTTGTCCATCCTCCTTGAGACCCATCCAAGATCAATTGGTCATTATTCACCCATAAAAGGACCTAAATTGATCCATAACATCCAATTTAATTAATTATAATTATTTATAATTAATTAAACAATAAATACTTAATTAATGTATTTAATTTAATTAGGTATAAATTTATAATCATTCACTGAGAGACCTCTTTAGGAATAAACCACGTGCAATGGGGTGTATTATATAACCAACATGAACTTGAACCTAGTCCATGTAAAATCCCCATCATTCACAAAAAATTCATCCATCAATTTTATCCAAATTAGATGAAAACCTTGGAAAAATATATATAATTATGTACCTCCATCAAAACAATATGTAGATATCAACTTAGTATTTCCTATAGACAAGATATTACAAAAACATATCATAAATGGATGATTATACCAATATTAGATGGAATATTCATCTCAAATATATAACCAGGTCACCCAAATTAGATATAAAGAAGGAGAAATAAAGATCATTGAAAAATTGAGGGTGAGACTCACCCTAAACACAAATAATTCAACACCAAAATCATCCCAATACAAAGTGGTAATAAAGAGAAATGAGAGGGATGATAAGAGGATATCCCATGAATGTGAGGGATAATAAGTGGGGGAAAGGCATATAAAAAATCAGAGGGTAAAAATAGTTATTTCCCCCTCTTTAATTATTCACACAGTTTGGCCACATGGTTAGCCAAATTGTGTGACAACTATGTGGTTGGCACTATAAATCCTCACATGGTTCATCCACATTATTAGCCAAAATATGTTCCAAACATATATAATTCCTCTATAACAAAAATATTAGGTCTATAATGGTCTTAAAAGAACAATGTGATGACTAAACAACTTACCCTCAAGAAAAAACAAGCCACTCTGTTACCCTGTATGGTTTCTCCCAACTATTTGGTAACCATGAATAAGGGTTATAATATTTTCCAAGTTCTGAAATTAAACAAAAATCTCTTGAGACTCTCCCAAGAACTTGAGGAACCCCTAAAGCTTCATCCCATATCTAAAAACATCACCTTGGGATTCTTTAACTTTCAAAATAAAAATATGAATCATAGATTTCAAAACAAACCCTACCTTATAATTCCAAAAATTAAAATTCCCTATATAATTTAAAAATAGGAAAATGCATAGGGTTTTATAAGAATATTTCTATATATACCAATTTGGAATTAGATATAGATTATGGTACTCACATATATATCCAAATACAAAAACTAAGTATATTCTTGATGATTTCTAGAGTAGAGGTGGATCTTTGAGCATTTAATAGATCATATATTTTTTCTATAGTTATAGGAGACTACCACCTTCCATTACCATCAGGGACTATATTTTCATTTAAATATTGCTATTATGTATCCATTTTTTCCCAAGTAAGTATTTCATTTTTTTAATAGTTTAATATGTGTTCAGTAGATTTGTTGTTGATGATTAGAGAATTATCATGGATTCTTAAGGAAAAATAATTGGATTATAGGATTTATAAAGCATCTATATAAGTTCACTATATGTTTATTCTACTTCCATGTTCTATATAAAATGACACTTGAGGGAATAACTTAAATAACTCAAGTGTAGAAGTTCAAGAAAATGTGGAAAAGTCAAGTGTGATGATTGTTTAGATGGTCCTAAAAGGAAGTAAAGACAAGTGTTGGTGGATGAAGGAGAACTATCTGCAACTTTTTTGAAAAGTTTTGAAGTAATTAAGAATGGACAGAAGTTGGATGAATAGGTTTTGAGTTAATGTGAGATAATTATGGAATATCCCATATCCATGTAAGCATTTTGAACATGTAGCTAAATCTACATAGTAGAATTATTCATATAGTAAAACTTCCCACGTAGAAAACTCTATGACATAGATAATTATATATCCACATATATGAATCATTTAGGTGAATATGTTATGTAGGAATTTTGGACAAAAATAATATAGTTGATTCCTATGATGTAGCCTATTTCTATGTAGCTGATGATAGAAATGTAGTCGATTATGGCATAACCAAAGTGAAACATGTTGTTGATTACGACATAGCCAATTATTGTGGTGTAACTGATTTCATGAACACATGAAAATATTGGATTTTTTTAAGATGGAAGAGTTAAGGAAATTTATAAGACCACAAATATTTATATATCATGTAGAAGAATAAAGCCCAAGACTTAGTGGATTTAAATGAAGATTTTAATGGAAATTCAAGTAAGTTTAAATGAGAGATAAATTAGGAATCATTTGACTAGTTTGAATGAGATGATCCTACTATCAAAGATCATGGGTTATATATAATGGAAGAATTAACTATGATATTTTGTGAATAATTTTCACAATTATTTTTGGTATATAAATATGTGGTGTAGGTATTGATAATTGGGTGATGATAATTGAGAACTCTTGTTTTCATCAGTAGATCATTTGAGAGATTGATACTTTCATTATTGAGGAGAAAGAAAAGGTGAGTCAAATCTAGGATTAACTAAAGGATATATAATAATGTATTATAATAAATTGAGGATAATCTATATTGCATAAAAACTGGAAGGAGTTTCAAGACTAGCAGACTTTTTCTAAGTATATACTGAAGAAATTAAAGAGGTTTACATGCAGACCTGCTGATCCATCCTATCATCGAGGAATAACCTATTTCTAAGTGGTATCAGAGGGAAGGTCCCCTATAAAGATCTAGTAGGAGTTATGATAGATAGAAAATATTAATTTAGTCAAAAACCAAGGTGTTCCCATATTTTATGGGAAAAATATCATAGCTGGAGGAATGGGATGTTACCATATCTCCTATAATTTATCCTAGAAGTGATAGATACCATAATAACGAGTTCTCCATACATTGTTAATGATTCTGATATGACACAAGCTAATAAGATAGATTTGTAGTTATATTGAAAGGATCAAAATTCCATCTTGGTGTCTCTATCAGAAAAGGTACACACAAAGGTCTTGGGTATCTAGACTACTAAGGAAACCTGGGATAAATTATGAAGAATCTATGAAAGTAATCAAAGTCAAGGAATCCAAAATTCAAGTTTAGAGGATGCAGTTTAAAGATATAAATAGAGTTGATGATTGGATTATTGATCAATAAATTACCATGGTAAATAATATTGTGAGTAATATATTTGGATTTAGTGAGAAGATAGAGGATTCCATCATTATCAAAAAACTGATGAGGAACTTTCTTGGTTAGTTTGATTAAAAAATGGAATCCTTTTAAGTAAAAGAATACTTGACAATTTATTAGACACATAACATACTCAAAAATCATAAGTTGATAAAGTCACCTTCTTTCAAAAATAAGTAAAAAATTTTAAATGGATTTTTATGTGATGGGAAAGATAAATGTTAGAGAAGAAGAGGTTAAAGAGATTGAAGACTTTGATGATAAGAATGGTGAATAATTTAGTCAATTTTTTTCTCTTATATGAAAAGGATTAAAAAATGGTATATGGAAGGTAATGAGTAAGAAATAACTAAAGTGTTTCAACTATGGTGACTTTGATCATTCTTCCATAAATTGTATAAATACCAAGGTTTAAGATTCATAGTTAGATTCTGATGATGTGATACCTCACAAACAAAAATGTGGTAATAAGAAGAAGAAGAACCTCAACAATAAGAATAGGAAATTGATGAGCAATCAAAATAAATATTATTCATTAATTTTTTGTTTATATGAAAAAGTTGGTTTAATTTATCATGCAAAGAAATGAATTGATTCATCAAGTTATATTGATTATGTGAAAGAAAGGACATAATTTGAGCAGGAGTAGAAAGAAACACAATGCATGGGATATGTATAATTCCTCAAGATAGAAAAGAATAGGCTTGAGAAAGAAATTAAAATAGTGGTTTCTAAGAATAAAGATCTAAAGAAGAAAGAATCAACCTATGTAGATAAGATTGAGAAACATAATATTAGGGAAGCTGAACATGAAAATATTATCATATATACCAAAAAGGTAATGAATATAAAGGAGTAAAAACTATATGAGACACAATTTATATGTCTCATAGTACAACATGAGTTGAACAAGGCTAGAGAATACTTCACTATGGCAACATAGGTAAGTAGAAAATCTTATTAGACCAATTTTAAGAAACTTTCATGTGAATGAGGTAAATCTACACTCAAAAAACGAGGATATGTGGGAAAATAAAATCAAGAGGAAATATTCTATATAAAAACAAGGAAATAATATCCTAAGGTGGTCATAGGCCCCCAATAAAGGTAAGGTTCAGTTAGAAAATGGATAGAAACAATAAAAATTTAGAAAAATATGTAACCAATCTAGAAGAAAAAAGTTTAAATGTTTTTTTTTCTGGTGTTGTGGTTATTATGGACACAACTCTTATTCTCACTATTTTAACATGTATTTACTAGGAAATATACAAGAAACAATGGGGAGTTTTAGTAAGCATCTAAGGAAAAAATATCAGAGGAAACAAACCATGACCAGATATTCACTACAACTATCTATACAATTTTTTATTCTAGAATTATTCTATAAAAGATGTAATTTAAAAGGTCACAAGAACAAGGTATGCATGAAAAAGTTAGAAATATAGGTTTATTATACTATAAAAGGGAAGGGGTTTCTAATGAAAGTCGGATTTAATTCATGTGAAGATTCTAAGAAGACTTATAATGTCAAGAAGAATTCCTTGTTATTTTTCCAAATCAATTGAAATTTGATAAAAAAATGGATGATGTTGAAAATATTATTGAGGATAAAATAAGGAAAGTGGTTCTAAAAATAAAGGTAAAAGTTTTTCAGAATTTATACACAACTAGAAACTTGAAGGCTCAGGAGAATGTGGAAAAGAAATACATTCTATACAAATAAGAGGTTCAAGGGAAGAGTTTAAAGAAAACTCCCCATGCTGAGATTGGAAGAATGGAATGGACTAGGTTGAGAGAAATCTCTTGGCTTGGATGTTATTTCTTATAAAAACAAGAGGTATGTTATTATTCTCTATTATTTTTTGTTTTTGGAATTATCATGTAGGGAATTAAAGGAGAAATATTAAGGTTGTAACTGTTGGATATAATGAAGAGAGTATACTTCATGGATCCATCTAACTTCCATGAAGTAGAATAGGAGGTTTTATTCTCTTAAGGGGGAGAAACTTTGAGAATAATCTATAATTATACTGAATTTTGGTGAATATGAAAATTATGGATAGATTTCAAAACTAAAGTTTGAGGTATGGGAATCACACTTAAAACCCTTTGTTATGATTTTATTATGGGGGATTGTTGGTTATCTTTACATGAGAAAAAGGGGGAGTTACAGGACTTATACATAAATAATTTTGAGGTTTTTTCTAGATGTGTCAAGGTTACATGTTTCTTTTAAATGAATTTGTATTTATATAACCTCTATTGGTAAATAAGAAATATCAAGCATGATATCACATGCATGGTAGTTTATAGACAGTTTAGACACCCCTGGTTAAATGTATATTATTTTATAAATGGGGTTTTCCCACGTAGACTTATAATAGTCCAAATAAAGTATCTTTGCTAAGTTTTACACACTCTATCATCCTTCTCTTAGAAAAAATAGAAATATTATGAGAGTAACTTCAAAAATATGAAGATATGAGAAGTCCTACAAATTGAACTTCTCATTTAATTATTATTAAGGGGGATAAAGAGAGAATCCATCTAAAAACATATATTGATATTTCTAAAAAATTCAAAGGGGGTATTGTTGTTCCCAAGTAAGTATTGTGTTTGTTGTCAATAGCTAAATATGTTTTAAGTATAATTGGTGATGATACTTAGAGAATTGTTATGGGTTATTAAGGAAAAATAATTGAATTTCTTTCTTGATAAATCATCCATATAAGTCCTAAATATGTTTAATATAATTCCATATTTTATCGATAAGGATTATTGAGGCTACAACATAAAGAACTCGAGTGAAAAAGTTCAAGAAAATATGGAAAAGTCAAGTGCGATGATTGATGATCTGATCCTCAAAGGAAGTAATGACAAGTGTTAGTGGTTGTAGGAGCATTGTCTACAATATTTTTACAAAGTGTTTAAGTAATTAATAAGGATTGGAAGTTAGATAAATAGGTTCTAAGTTATTCTAAGAGAAATATGAAATATCCCAAATTCACATAAGTGTTTTGATCACATAGAAAAATCTATATAGTAAAATGATTCACATATCCATAGTTACTACATAGAAAAATCTATGACATAATTTTTTACAAGTCTATGCAACTGAATCATGAAGGAAAATATTCTATTTAGGAATTTTTGACAAAATCATATAGTCTTTTGTTGTGATGTAGTCAATTTATATGTATCTGATGAGAACCACATAGCTATTTGTGATGTAGCTGAAGTGAACCATGTATCCAATTACGATGTAGCCAATTTTTGTGACATAGTCCATTGCAAAAATACATGAAAATATCAAATGTTTTAGAAGAAGTGAGATTTTAGGAAATTAATGAGATCAAAAATATTTATATATCATGTGGAAGAATGAAAACTAAGTTTTAGGGTATTTAAATTAATATTTGAAGAGAAATTAAGAAAATTATAAATGATTTATAAATTGATAATTAGTTGATCAATTTGAATGATATGATCTTGATGCTGAAGATAATGGTATTTTTATAATAGAAACATTTACTATGATTTATTTGGAATAATGTTCATGATGATTTTCAATATATATATATGTGTGTGTGTGTGTGTGTGTGTGTGTGGTGCATGTATTGATAATTGAGTTCTACGAATTAATAACTCTTATGCTCATTACATGATCATCTGAGAGACTGATAAATTCAGTATTTAGGAGTGGTAAAAGGTTATTCAAATCTAGGATACCCTAGAGGAGACATAACAGAGTATTCTAAGAAGCTAAGTAGAATATAAATAATACTATATCTATAAATAGTTTCAGTACTAGCAGAACTATTCCAGGAAAATTGCATAAAATCATGAAGAGTTACACTTGCAGACCTTCTAATCCATCTAATCATGGAGGAATAACCTATTTCCATGTGGCACATAAAAAACCAAGGAGAAGTGGGAGGATTTTCATTGATGGATCCTCATTAAATAAGATAATTTTATTTTCTAGTAGGGGTTGGAAGTGGATGAACATAGTGGGACTCTATGTTGATTAGACTAGGATTGTCTATGTTTGTAATTACTTGTTTGATAGTGAATAATTTGTGTTGGGGTGACTGACCAACACAACAAGGAGTAGGATTTTTATATTGAACCTTGTACATATTTTTGTTTCACCCTATTATATTACTACTACACATGAGGTGATATTGAGATATATTATTTATTGGAACAAAAACCTTAATAAGTTTGAGAGGTTGAATTAGAAAAAAGAGAATTCCTAAAAGGAGACCATTGATTCACCCCCTCAATGGTTCATCCGACTTGGTCTATTCCATCATTTCTACCAAAAAAATAATTTATGGATCTTGCCTAGATGCAGATGGTTTTATTTTAATTTTTTTAAATAAAATCCATTTTTTACAAATAAAACATATGTTACATCATGAAACATTAAAATAATTGTTTTTATGTATTACAATATGAAAACTAAGTGCTGGAAATTGATAATAAATCTGGTTTACATGAATCATATCGCACCCAGTTGAGGAAACACCACCTTAGTTATATAAATAAAAAGTGGTTGATAATTATTTATCAATATGTCTATTTAGATTCATTTAAACTAAATCCAATTGAAGGATGTATTTATTTTTTATAAGGAAAAATGAATAATCTATCTTTTGGTGGTAAGGCTGAAAGTGTGAAAATATTTCTAGATTTGGTATACAATGAGGTCTATGGACCTTTTATAATATAATATATAGGTGGGAATTATTTCTTCATTACTTTTACTAATGAATTGAGTAGATATGGATATTTCTACTTAAATAGGTATAAGTTTGAATCCTTTGAGTTTTATAATAATTCAATATTGAATTAGAGAATCAACTTGGTAAGGAGATAAATAAAATATGATGTCATCCAGGTAGTGAGTATCCTAACCAATAGTTAATTAATTATTTATGGGGTTAGGGATTTATCTCAATTCACTCCTTATACACCATAGTGGAATGGTGTCAATAAAAGGAGGAATCATATCTTTCTAGACATGGTAAGGTTGATTATGAGTCATCAAGATATCCGATTATCATTTTGGAGATATTATTTACATACTATGACATACACAATAAAATAAATTCCAACTAAAGAGGAAAATGTAATTCTATATGAATTAATATATACAATAAAATTCATGTTGTCTAACATGCGTGCATGGGGATGTGAGGAATTTTTCAAGGCCTCTTCAGAAAAAAAAACTAGAAACCTGGATCATGAAGTGTATCCTTATAAAATATCCTAATTAAACAAGGAGATATTATCTATATGACCCTCATAAAAGAAGGTAACCATTACAAGACATGCCATATTTATTAAAAGGGATCACGTCCTCAAAAAGGATAGTGGGAGAACAATTGAATTAAATTATGTTAATGTTGAAGATACATAAGAGTTGGTACCTAAATATATTCCACTGGCCCTCATAGAATATGTTGTTCATAAGAAGGTTGGCGAACTATAAATATGTGGTTTACTAGTCACTGAGGATGGTGACTCATTATTAGTATAAAATAACAATCATATCTCCTATAATGAGGAAGTAAAGAGCTAATAATATAAAAGCTGACAAGAATACATGAATTCTGAGATGGATTCCATGTTTTAAAACTAATTATAGTTTCAGTTAAATATTCTAGTATATATAAGTCCCATTGGGTGTAAATGGATATTCAAGATAAAAACGGGTATGAAAGGTAAAGTAAATACCTATAAAGCATGGATAGTGGATAAATGGTTTAAAAGCGTCAATGATTTGACTATAATGAAATATTTTTTCTTGTTTCTATGTCTAAGTACATCATAATTATACTTTCTATAGTAGCATTCCATGACTATGAGATCTGAAAGATAGATTTTAAAAATAGTTTTCCTTAGTAATAACCTTTAGTAAGATGTCTACATGACACAACCAAAAGGGCTTGTGACACCAAAGGGCACAAATAAAGTATACAATTTGTAAAGATCCATATATATATTGAAGTAACCATCTAGGGTATGGATATCATGACCGAGCCCATTGAGGATTTCTAGGATAGAAATAAGCTGAGTGTGACACCCAAATCCCACTTCCAATAGTCTAGGGTCTGTTGATTAGAATTGAGTAGTTATATCAGACACATGGAAGAATTATCCTAAAGTATATGTACACACAAACATATCCATACACCATGATAATGTGGAAAAGTTAAACAAGTTATACTATAAATACAAGAATAGAAACTAATACCTCATCAGTATCTAAAAAAGAGTATGGAAAAGAATAATGAAAAATACAATCCCACTATAAATGTAAAAAGAGTCCAACCTACTAAGAAGGGTACTTTTATCAAGATGCAACTCCTAGATCCGTCTATGGTCTGACTGGCACAACTAAGCTCCGCCTGCTCCTGGCCCTATTATGATTCCATTAAAAGGACTATATTCTATATAAGACAACATGTGTAGCCAAATACAATGTAGGGGTGAGTATAAAAATACCCTGTAGGACACCCCAAGTTCACCAAACATAAATCATAAAAGTGGGGGTTAGCTCTAAATCACTAACAAATGGAATAAACAATATAACTGATATATGATCAAAGGATTACTCCAAGTCTCAAGGTGAGGACACGTCCCCACTAGGATTATGCTCAAGACTCAAAGGTTTATCTAAGATAACTCACTATTTGGGCCTCACTATGTTGATGGAACTCATCTAATATGTCATACTCATCAGGAATTACCATAAATAAGCATGAAAGGCTGAGAGGGATCATCTAAGATGTTAACTCGATCGAACTAACCCTCACTGGAAGACAATCAATATTGATACATATATATAGGATCATACTAAAATTCTATGAGAGATACCTAAACTTATCTAGTATAACCCACTTGGAATGGAATCATATGAATTTTATGTTGGTAATAAGATACCTAACCCTACTTATGGAAGGAACAAATAATGTATAGCATTCTGGGTTGCATGGGGGGATACATGTCTTTATCTCAAACTATCCCATAAAGGGGATTGATCATCATATTCATAGTAATAGATGTATAACTATACCCTCTTAGGGATGGTCCAAGGGGACAAAGTCATACTAAAATTGTTTGAGGGAACTCACCTACACTAATATTGTAACTGGGTCGAGGAAAAAGAAGGATCTAACCTTCCCTAGAAGGAATACATGGTGTGGAACAATAGGGTAAATGGTTTGTCTCACTAAGTCTAGTAAATATTGTGTCCATATATCTCACATGGACTTTTCTTCTCCAGATACACGATGTGTTGTTATGATACATGACATGTAGAGGTCAGATTGGTACTTATGTAAGTGTCATTTACCTATGTTTGTGTACTTTCCAAAGTACATAGGGTGTTCACTAAAACACATGGTGTGTGGGGTCACATGTATTCCTAGTTTTTTAATCCTTATACATGATGAGAGAGCTAGATAAGAGTCACATGGTTCATGTGTAATATCTCACATCTGGACAAGTTGAAAATTTCAGAAGGAGTTTGAATTTTCATTACCAGATGGGTTGAATTTTGGATCAAGGCTCAGAATGAAATTTTGAAAGTTGTAATGAATAAAAGCAGTTTATTGATATTATTAATTATGTTCAAGTGGTATCTTGTGTGTTCAAATGAGCTTTGGAGGCTCCAGGTTAAGTTTCAGGAAGTTATGACATGTTTTTCCCTGGTGCATGGCTTAGTGTGCATGGTTTAGGAGAAACTATGCGACACCTTGATGTTCAGAAGGTTTTCAGTTAATTTTGAACTAAGAATGGTTATATTTAAATAATTGATCATGGGTTTTGGTAAAATAGGATAGAAAAAGGGTAAATCATGTGAGTTTTAGGGGGATCTGAGTTGGGTGCATTGCTAGCACTAGGTTTCAGATAAACCCTATGTCTTATTAGAGAATGGATTCAGTGGTATGTGCACGTTTAGTGCATGGTGTGGAAAACTATGTGGAAAAATAATTTAGGGGTTTTTTATTGGATAGTTCCAAACAAATGTTTGGTATGACATCCCTAACCTTTTACACACATTATTACATTATTTTAAGCATAATTAACCACCAAATACAAACTAATGATCATAAATTCTAGTGTCTTTGGATGATTAGGTACATAATTAGAAATCTTGAAACCAATTTTAAAAATAGATTTTATTTAATCTCCATAATGAGATCCTAAATTACTTTGATATCATACATCTGAATAGGAAAACCTAGGGAATAAATGAATAATGGGATGAGCTAAAAAACCTAGTAAGGGAATAAATATTGGAAAAAGCATAACACATGTGTTATAAAGAATAACATGATGAAATAAAAAGGAATGAAACATGAATAAAAATATATAATAATAATATATAGAACATATAATCATGTAATAATGGAAACATAGTAATGTTTCAACAACATAAAATATGACATAAGCATGAGTTAAGGCCAACTACCAAGACTATTTCACATGGCGGACAAAGTCCCATAAAGGATTCAAGTTTAAACCATGTCCCATGATAATTTATCATGAGACTAAACATTAACCAATGCATTAGAGCACTTTTTGGGTGCACCCATCATAACATGTTCATCTATATGTGGACCACATAAAGAATCCAAACATAAACGTAAGAGTTTACCATGGAAAGAAATGTGTATTGTAATCATGTCTCCGAGAATAAAAAATGGGTGTATCATAAAAGAGTCCAGGAAAGAAAGGATTAAAATCATGCATGGAAATTAATACAGTAAAATTGGAATATATCATGAAAAATTATGTTCATATTATGTGAAAACATGTAAAAATAGTGTTTTAAGAAACTTTAGAAATGATCCTCTTTAGTGCGGTTTAAGGGAAAATATTAAAGAGTCTTTAAAGCGGGAAAATGTATAATTATTTCTATAAATCCAGAAATGAACATATATAGTTTTTAATTATAAAAATAGTTTACTTATAAAAATACTTTTTTATTAAAATATATTAGATAGTGTACTTGAAAATTGGTAAGAAACTGAGAATTTCCCTTTAATTGGGCCTGCTTAGCGGGAGGAATTGAGAAGGGAACCTTATACAACATGTATTTCCCAATCAAAGAAAGAAAAATTGAGGTAGATAAATATTTTTGGAATATTAAATCAGTATTTAGGAAGAGTAAATAATAATAATTTGGAATTACATTGGGGTAAATAGAGAGAAAGCATAACCCTAAGGAAAAATAGAGTTTCGGTGAGAATCCCTTATCTTATGTACAAAAGTGTTCTAAACTTGCACTTAAGGTAATAAATAATCAAATTATATAGATTAATTAATTAATTTATAACATATTATAAATTTTCTTTATTTATTATAATTTTATTATGTTTATTTTTGGCCATTTTTATGAGTTATATGATTCAATTTCACAATTCGAGAGTGTTCATTTACTTGGTTTTCATGACCTCTTCACTTGTATACACATATGGAAAATCATGTAAAATGAGAATATTTATCCAAAATTGAAATTATATGTTATTAATGAACTTATATAGTATTAAATGTTCTTATATTTTTTTTTCATATATGAGGATGATTCATTAGATAAAACTGTAATGATAACCATTTTGATTATTTTGGTTGTTTTTCAATCATCATGAACTAGTTTTGTTTTATTATTTAACATTATTATTATATAATGGTTCAAGAAATTTTAATAAGTTTTAAAAATAATATTATAATTGGGTTTATATATAAAAATTATTTTATGATCGGCCCTAAAGGTTTTAACATAAAACAAAAACTCTTCGTCCATGAAGGTAGTGAATCGACACCTCACGAATTATGTTTTCAATTTTAGAATAAAAAGGAGAAGAGAAGAGAAGAGTGTTTTTGTTTGATATTAAATTAAAAAAATGAAATTACAATATATATATGATACTTGAGTTATCATGTATCCTTTTATTATTGAGTAAAGGATAAGGTAGAATAAAGAATGAATTTAAAAGGGAAAGGTTGAGGATTTTACCTCTTATATTTGACTTCTGGAGAACCTCTTTAAGGAAAGTGGAAATGGTATTTTAATGGAGAAAAAAATACTTGAACATGGGGAAGTGGTATGGGAGAGGAATTGGTAAAAATATAATCAATATTCAAGGCTTTAGAGGTGAGAGGAGAAGGGGTGGTGAGGGGTGGAATTTATAGCAGGAGGAGAGGAGTGTTTTTATTATTTTATTCATTTTCTTATTATTTTTGATAAAGACTATCTATTGTGCTGATTATTATGACTATATATATATATATATATTAAATATTTCATGTTATTTGAAAACAATAGGCGATTACCTAATTCATACATCATCCATGACTCAATAATTCATGTATTTAGCTTATACCGTAAATTACCGTATTTCACTTTTCACAAAAAATTCAACTACTTTATAAAAATATGAAATATTCACTCTTACTATTTAGAGTTGTGTATAATTAAAAAATGGACACAATTTTATGAAAATAATTTTCTAAATATAATAAATTTAATATTTAAATAAAAACATCATTTACTAAAAAAATACCGATTTTAAAAATAAAATTGATTTTATGAAACTTTGAAAAATTAATTAAGATCTCATAAAATTATCTTATAATAACAATAAAACAAAATATTAATTTATGAATATATTTTATAAAAAATATATTTTCTTTTAAATAATTATATTAATTATAAATTTGAAATAAACTTTTTCAATTTTAAAAAATACCTACCTTTAATTTATCATTTAAAAAAAATTATTTACTTATTTCATGATATAAATATAACATATTTTCATTTATAAGATACATATATTTTATTTATAATTTCATAGGTGAGTTTATTATTCTATTGTATGGATTAATATTCATAAGGGTAACATTACTATTTAAACAGTCAAGTTATTATTTTATTAGTATAGGTTCCTTAATTTATATAAATACCACTTATAATAATGTTTTCATTGAGTTTTCTATGTGTTGTATGTTTTTTATGTGTTTTATACTATATGATAGAATTATAAAAAGAATATTTCCATGGATAAAATTTTGGTTCATTATATTCTTCCCCCCTTCAGAAATTTCACCAATGAAATTTCATTTTACATACTATGGTGAAAACAAGTGAGGGTACATCTCTTTTATTTCTTCCTCAGGTTCCCATGTCACCTCTCCATAATTATGGTTCCTATATATAAATTTTACCAAGTGAGTAGTCTTTTAATAGAAATTTATCTATATGATCTAAGATCTTCACCGACTGCTCTTTATACGAGAGGTCGTTCTCCAGTTGTACCACCTCCGAATTTAGTACATGTGAGAGATATGGTTTGTACTTCATCATGAGGGATATGTGGAATACATTGTGTACTTTAGACATGATTGGTGGGAGTTCTTGATGATATTCCTTATCTCTGAAATGATTAATAATCTCTAAGGGGACGATGTACCTAGGACTCAACTTTCCTTTCTTCCCAAATCTCATGATCCTCTTCCATGGAGATATGTGAAGGAATACCATGTCTCCAACATCAAACCCCAGGCCCCATCGATGATTATCTACATAGATCTTCTATAAAATTTGGGCTGACTTGATGTGATGCTAAATGATTTTAACATTTTCTACCATTTATTTGACTATTTTTGGTCCCAACAGCTTATGTTCACTGACTTCATCCCAACATGCCAATGTTCTACATCTTTTCTTATATAGGGATTCACATGGAGCAATTTGTATGATCGATTTAAAACTATTGTTGTAAGAGAACTCAACCATAGGTAGATATTTTTCCCATACTCTTTTGAGGTCTATAAAACAATCTCTCAATATGTCTTGCAGTGTCTGAATAGTTTTCTCAGATTAGACATCAGTTTGAGGGTGATAAGCCATATTGAAGTTCAACAAAGTGTTTATAGAATGTTGGATAATTTTCTAGAACTTAGATATAAATCTCATATCTTGATAGGATATAATAAATAGTGGTACTCCATACAGTCGCACCACTTCCTTGATGTATATCTATATAAGTTGGTTGCGTGAGAAGTCCTCGAGAATTGTGATAAAGTGACCTATCTTTGTAAGATGATCCACAACAACTCATATAGAATTGTTTCCTCTGGGTGTCTTTGAAAGTCTAGTGACAAATTATATGGTGATTTTTTCCCATTTCCTTGTTGGTATGGGTAATGTTTTTATCATCACCTTATAATTTTTCCTTTCATAATTCACTTGCTGAAACACTAGACACTTTGATATATATTCATCGATATCCTTCTTCATATTATTACACTAATAGTGCTCTCAGAGATCTCGATACATCTTTGTACTTCTTGGGTGTATAGAGAATGTTTATCATTGTGTTTTATTTAGAATATCTTTCTTTATATTTTTATTGGATGGTACAGATAATCATGACCCTAATCTCAATATTCCATCCTCATAAATTTTGAACTATGAGGATTTCTCATTTTTTATAGCTTCCACCTTTGTTTTAATCTCATCATCATTTCTTTGAGAATCCATTGTTTTCTCCATAATGGATGGTTGAAAAATCATTTGAGTAAGTATTGATGATTTTCCTTCCTTAATTATTTCCACTTCCATCCTTTTCAGTTCTAATAAAATTGGATCCTTATCGATTATCATCATTGAAAAATTTGTAGAATCCTTTCTACTTAAAGAATCCACCACTTTATTCTCTTTACTAAGATGGTAGTGGATTGAGAATTTGTAATCCTTGATGAGATATATCCATATTTTTTGGTTCATATTAATCCACTTTTGGGTGAATATATAACTGAGTCTCTTATAATCAATATATATCTCACACTTCTCCCCATAGAGATAATATCTTCATATTTTCAATGCAAAGATCACAACTGGAAACTCCAGATCATGTGTGGGATATTTTTGCTCATGAATTTTCAACGGAATTGATTCATAGGTTATTGCTTTTTCATTTTACATTAGTACATAGTTTAATACCTTCTTTGAAGTATCGCTGCATACCATAAAGGGTTCCCCACTTGTCCAAATTTTGATTACTGGTGTAGTGATAAGCCTTTTTTCCAACTCTTTGAAGCAATCTTAATATTCATTAGTCCAGATTAAATTTTGTCCCTTCTAAGTCAACATGGTTATTGGGTTTTATAATCATGATATTTTATTCAAAAATCCTTGATAATACCTAAATAGACCAAGGAATATACAAATCTTCTTTACAGATGTTTTCTTGGGCCACTCTTTGATTATCTTTGTCTTAGAAGTGTCCACAAATATTTCTTTACTGGTGATAACATGCCCCTATAATAATAATTCCTCCACCTAGAACTCACATTTACTGTATTTTCATACATTTTATCCCTTCACAATGTTTTTATCATAGTATTCGAATGCTCCTCATGTTCCTCCTTACTATTGGAGTTTATCAGAATCTCATCGATAAAGAATACCATAGATTTTTTGAGGTAATCTCTAAAGACTCTATTCCTTAAGTCCATGAAAATTTCTAGATCATTATTGATTCTAGATGGAATAACTATGAAATCATAGTGTCCATAACCTGTTTGAAAGGTAGTCTTGGGAATATATTCCCTCTTCAACTTTAATTGGTGATATACCGACTGAATGTCCACCTTAGAGAAATACTTGGCACCATGTAGTTGATTGAACAATTAATATATCTATGGAAGGGGATACTTGTTCTTTATCATGATTTTTTGAGCTTAGGATAATCAATACATAGGTGCATTGATCCATCCTTCTTCTTAATGAAGTGGATTGGCACACCCCACAATGAAGCACTTGGGTGTATGAAACCCTTGTCCAGATTCTTTTATAACTGCTTCTTCAGTTATTCCAACTCAATGGTGGTCATTATATAAGGCTTATTTGATATAGTAAGAGATCTAGATATAAGTTCAATTGAGAACTCAAACTCTTGGTCATGAGGAATACCATAAAATTCTTCAGGGAACACATCAGTATAGTCCCTCACAATGGGCATGTCTTTGAGTATGATCCTCTCCTTTGTCTCAATCATTTGATCTAGAAATTCTTACTCATATTGAAATAATATCCATAATTGAGATAATGATTTTTTAAGGATATGAATCCTCCTACTTACACTTGTATATAATTAGAGGATGTCTAGGGATGTTAAGAGTGATCTCCCTTTTCAGAAGTTGATGTTAGATTTATATACATCTGATCCATTCCCAAAATAGAATCAAACTCCAAAAAAGGAATTAAGATGAAATTCACTAGGAGTTTTAGTCCCCAAATATTAACTAGGGAGGAGTTATATAATTTTTATGCAATAATTTCTCCATTTTATGTTCACATAGATAAATCAACATCCATATTTTGAGGTGGTGTCTGAATAGTTATACTAAACATTCAAGATATGAAAGAATGCATATAACCAGAATCAAATAGTACATTCTCTATTCTTTAATGAATAAACAACGTACCCATCGCTACATCATTTTTGGGCTCCACCTAAGTATTATTAATATAATATTCCCTTCCTTGTTTCCTTGGAGGTTTTTTTGTTGTTTTCCTCCAAAGAACCTTGGATTAGAGAAGAGTATCACATAATTCTCATGTTCCTTGCAGTTGAAACACTCCAATATAGGTTGAGTGTTAATCTGAACATTCCTTTATTCTTCCACATTTGTGGGATTCTTTATCTACCTTAAAAAATTATTATCCAGATGCCCCTCTCTTCCACACTTGAAGCATATCCTAGTTCCCTTTAGACAGTTCCAAAGATGCTTCTTCCCATAATTTTGACATGTGGGATGTTGGGGTTTCTTTCCATTATGGGATTTATTTGTTGATACACCCATATTAAACTCTATTTTCATCTTTTTTTCTCTAATCCCACAAGACCACTGAGAGTCTCCGATCTCTATATCAACCTTACGGGAATAATGAAAAACCTCTTTATAGTTGTCAAAGTCTTGAATAAAAAATTATTTTCATAGAATCATCATTAGTCCACTAAAGAAGTGATCCACTTTTCTTTTAGTTTTCATTAGAAAGCTTGTGACATATCTTGAAATTCATGTGATGTTTTCTTCATACTCCTAGATTGAACTGTCTTACTTTTGCTTCAGTCCAAGAAAATACCTTTCCATATTAAGATGAAGAGTTCATGAAAAATATTTATTGAAAAATATTTTATTGAAATCTTCCCATTCCATAGACTCAATTTTCTCCTTGGACATTGTGTTTATGATCAGTTTCCTCCACTAATCAGCTTCCCCCTCAAAATGATAGACCTCCAGAACAACTTTCTCTTCTTTTCAGCACTGAAGGATAGAGAATATCTTATCAATGGAGTTAATCCATTATTATGTGATAAGGGGATACTAAGATCTACTAAATACAAGAGTCATTTCTCACATGAAAGATTCAACTACAACTTTATCTTTCTTAGGAGGATGAAATTCCAAAAAATTCATGTTATTATTCATAACATGATCCGGTTTTTCTTTTAATTTCATGAATTTTTGAGTGCTCATTCTCATAATATTTAGAATATCATTAGGTTAATATTCAAATTTCATATCACATTGATTATTTGAATGGGTTCTTCTATTTCCAGGCATTAACTATGAAAAATAAAGTACAATTAAGGGGATTTAATGCATATCTAATATGTATATAAAAGGAAACATTAAAAATATAAGGATAACATTATAAATGAAAAGTATACCCTATCTTATGATTCCCTAAGTTTCAATCTATGTTATTCATGGTTATAGAATTATACCTAGGGTTCTTACTAAATTTTTCTAATCCTAATATCCAAAAATAAATAAATAGTTATCTAATACCAACTATAGTGGTCCAAACCATTTACACATATTATAACATGATTTTAAGAATAATTAACAATTGAATAAGCAAAGGATCTTAAAATTGAGCATCTTTGGATGATTAGGTGCACAATTAGAAATCATGAAACCAAAATAAAAAAATATTTTATTTAATATCAATAATGATCTCCTAACTTCCTTTGATATCTTAAATCTGTATTGGATAACCTAGGGATTACATGAACAAAGGGATGAGCTAAAAACCCCTATAAGGGAATAAACATAGGAATAATGCATTACACATGGGTCAGAAGACATAACAGAATTACATAAAAAGGAATGGAACATAGAAAAACATATGGGAGAATAAAATATATAACATGGAATCATGTAATCATGGAAACATAGTAATGTGGAAACAACATAAAACATGAAATAAACCTGAGTTAAGGATTACTTCCAAGACTATTTCACATGGTGGATAAAGTCCCATAAAGAAATCAGGTTTACTCCATATCCCAACATGACTTATTATGAGACTAAACATTACCCATTTCATTGGAGTGCTATCTAGGAAAACCCATCACAACATTTTCATGTATAAGTGTGCCACATGAAAAATATAAACTGAAACTCTAAGGTAACCCACAGAATGAAATGGGTATCGTAGTCATGTCATAGAGCATAACAAATGGGTGTATCATAAAAGAATCCACGAAACAATGGATTTAAATCATACATGGACATTCATAAGGTAAAATAGTAATAGATAAATATAAATTATTTTCAACTTAAGTGAAAACATGTAAAAAGAGTGTTTTAAGAAACTTTAGAAATGAGCCTCTTTAGTGTGGTTAAAAGAAAAATATTAATGAGTATTTAAAGAGGGAAAAGTTATAATTTTTTTCACAAAACCAAAAATGAACATAGATAATTTTTTATGATAAAAACAATATTTTTATAAAAATAATTTTGGATTAAAATATATTATGGGGTGTACTTGAAAATGGGCAAGAAACTGGGAAGTTCCCTTTAATAGGGCATGCTTAGAGGGAGGAATTGAGAAGGGAACCTTATAAGAAATGTATTTACCCATAAAAGAATTAAGAATAGAGCTAGATAAATATGTTTGGAACATACACATAGAATGTAGGAAGATTATATAAGAAGAATTAAAAATTACATTACGGTTAAGAGAGAGAAAGTGAAACCCAAAGTAAAAATAGAGGTTCGGAGAGAATCCCTTACCTTATGTCTGAAAGTGTTATGCACTAACACTTAATTTCTGGGATAATAAAGTTAGATTAATTAATTAATTAATTAATTCATAACCATTTATACATTTATTTTATTTATTATTATTTTATTATGTTTATTTATGGCGTTTTTTATGATTCATAAGATTCCATTTCGTCATTTGGGAGTGTTCGTTTCCTTGGTTTTTTATGATTGGTTCACTTGTATACATGTATGAAAGATCATGTAAAATGAGAATAGTTACCTAGAGTTGAAATTATATGTTATTAATTAAATTATAAAATATTAAATGTTCTTATATATCAATTGTTTCATATATGAGGATGATTCATTAGATAAAACATTAATGATATTCATTTAGATTATTTTGGTGTTTTTTGATCCGCACGAACAAGTTTGGTTTTATTATTTTACATTATGATTATATACAAGTTATAGAACATTAAATAAGTTTTAATAATAATATTATAATTTATTTTAAAAATAAAAAATGGTTTTTTGACCAGACATGAAGGTGGTAATAGAGAACAAGAACTCATTGTCCAAAAAGGCAGTGAATCAAGACCTCATAGATGATGTTTTCATTTTTAGAATAAAAAAGAGAAGAGAAGAGAAGATACTTGATGATTAATATTAAATTAACAAAATAAAATTATAGTACATATATGATTTTGGAGTTATCATGTAGATTTGGAATGTGGGATAAAGGATGAGGTAGAAGAAAGAAAAAATTTAAAAGGGGAAGGTGGAGGATTTTACCTCTTGTTTTCGACTCCTTGAGAACCTCCTTAACGAACTTGGAAATGGTATTTTGGGTGAGACCAGAATGAAAAGAATGTGGGGAAGAGGTTTTGGAGAAGAATTTTTTAGAATATAATAAATCGTTAAGGCTTTATAAGTGCGAGGATAAGGGGTGGTAATTATAGTGGGAGGAGAAGAGTGTATTAGATTATTTTATTCATTTGCTTATTATTTTTTCTCAAGACAATCAATAATGTTGATTATTATGACTAATTACTATAACTAGTGTATGTGAGTTAAAACCAATTGGTTCTTACCTCATCCATACATCATCCATGACACAATAATTCATGTATTTAGCTTATACTATAAATTACAGTATTTTACAATTCACAAATATTCAACTATTTTAGAAAAATCCCAAAAATTCACCCTAAACATTTTTGATGTGTTAAAATATAAAAATGGAGTCAATTTTATGAAATTAATTTTCTAAATATGAGAAATTTAATTTTTATATAAAATAATCATTTACTGAAAAAATACCAATTTTAAAAATATAACTGATTTTATGACACTTTGAAAATTTAATTAAGGTCTCATAAAATTATATTATAACAATAAGATTAAAAAATATTAATTTATGAATATATTTTAAAAAATATATTTTCTTTTATATCATTATATTAATTATAAATTATAAATAAACATTTTCATTTTTAAAAAATACTGACACTTTATTTATCATTATTAAAACATCTATTTACTTATTCCATGATATAAATATAAAATATTTTCATTTAAAAGATACATAAATTTTATTTTTTAGTTTCTTAGGTGAGTTTATTAATATGTTGTACATATTATCATTCCTAATGGCCACATTACTATTTCAATGGTCAAGTTATTATTCCACTACTATAGGTTCCTTAATTTCAATAAATACCACTTATTATAATGTTTTTATTAATTAATCTGTATGTTGTGTGTGTTGTATACTATATGAAATAATTATAAGAAGGAAATTTCTATTGAGAAAATTATGGGTCGTTACAGCTTGCACATGGTTTGAAAAACCATGAGACTTCCTAGAATTTCATTAAAATGGTGATTTTACCATTTTACCCTTCAGACATTTAACTTACCCCTCCAATTTCTCTTCCCCTTAAATGCATGAAGCATTGGAGAGATTCTCCTCCATCCCTTCTTCAATCTTCATCAAGGATGTATTCTTGGTGGGTTTCTTCATCATTTTGAGGTAGGAATCAAACACTAGTGACGTCCTTCCTTCATTTCTGAAGGTTCCGTGTGCAGCGGAAGCACGTGGGTGGATGTGCCCACTTGGATTTTTTTCATTAGAAATGATCAATTCGGGATCAATACGACGATAAAAGCCAGTCTCCATGGATCGAATCACAAAAAAAGACAAAGAAGAAGGTTTTTCCCGGAACCACAAATAAGGATCGTTACAAGTTGATTATAATTAATTTAATCAATTGAAAAGAAATACCTTTTGGGCATTCTTTCTTTGTTGATGTTCTTCATCACGTTCCTATGTGATTCGTCATTGCATTGTAGAAGCCAAGTGTAGACTTACTCTAGCGGTGATCCACACGTGTACCTCGTATCTCGGGACGTCGCCAAAGGAGTCTCCGAGTGCTAACATGGAGAAACCTTTGCTTGCATTGTCTGCCTTAGATCATCTTGATCTGATGGAAGAGGATCTATCTCGGTCTTGAGAGCGTTCTTGGAGGAAGAGGTTCTTTCAGCCTTGAAAGAATTATCCAGAGTTGTTGTGCACAACGATTCTCTTAGGTGCAGGAAAAGAGTTGGGGTTGTGAGGATATTTATAATCAGTTTTGAGGTTGTAGAGTTATGACAATAAATAAATGTGTTACGCATTTTATTTATTTCATTGACTCTTATTTTAAACCCCCATGTCAGATAATTAATTCCTTGACATGCGCCGATGCTGATTATAATAAATATCATTTAAAACAATATTATATCCTCAAAATCCCGACTGGAAAAACTACACGGCGTGTATTAATAAATACACGGCGTGTACTTGTTTTTCATTGAAAACTACATGGCGTGTACATTCTATGTACACAACGTTTATATCTTGTTTTCATTTATTCATTTCTTTTCCATAAAGAAAACTACACAGCGTGTAATAATTAATGCATGGCGTGTATATCTTGTTTTCATTTACTTCTTCCTCCAATCATTAAAACGATCTAGTCTTCCTTGAATAATTATTAAACCACGTACGAGAATAATATTTATTCTAATTGAGATACTTGAATACACTTAGTGTGTGACCCTCTAGGACTCTTTCTCGTTGGCATTAGGTGAGCTTGCCTAAAGTCATAGATTACTGTCTAGCAACGGGTTAAGGCACCCAAGAGAATGAATTTGACGCCGCACTAACGTATCACCTCATACAAATGCTTAATGTGTAATTTAATCCCTTTGTCTCGATATCTCATCAAGCAGGTTTCATGGCAGTGTCATAAACCTATATGCTTGATCCGTCATTCTTTGACTTCCTGAAATAAACTTGTCGTTTACACCATGGCCATGGAATTTAATGTGATGGTTCTATTTCAATCAAAGGGTTGAGATATCAAATTCCATAAATGGAAGGGACAAATCCTTCCTCGACTTATTCATTAACAACACATCACTCATGACGTACCCAACGTACCCTACTTCCCACCAACTGTCTACGTGACAGTTTTCGTCAGTAAATCTAAGTGCGTGAATCATGACATGAGTTAATGATAATCTTCCAGTCTAAGGACCATTACACACGCTCGTAGATAGAAATGTCCGATGACACCAAGACATGCGGAATTGCTACTGGCAGGTCTGTTCTCATAATCTCCCATCTTGGAGATTACCAAGTGAAAACTCCATGAGAGAGAGTCTCATCTTCTTATGAGTGCTCACACATGACGGTCTGTATACTATGTGTCCTATCATAGTATGTCATCCAACCGCAGAACTTTATTTAAGAATATTGTTATAGCATTTCAAGGTTCTCATCATAGCGGGGATCTACCATGACCTTATCAATGCAAAAAATATTCCAGGACATTATTATATTATAGTCATGCAGAACAATGAACAATATATAATAAGTGAACATTTATGTAATAAAAGTATAAAAAATTTGTTTCTCAAGACACCAACCCTTACAAAATCCCACTTGGACTAGAGACAACTGCCTATGCCTTTTAGTCTGCTAGACCTCACATGATGATCATGTTTCTGCTGAGTCAAGGCTTTAGTCAAGGGGTCTGCCACATTTTCTTCCGTGGAAATACTGCTCACTACAACTTCACCTCTCTGAGAAAAATCCCTCATGAGATGATACTTCTGAAGTATGTTCTTTATCCGCTGATGTGACCTTGGATCTTTTGCAAGTGCCACCGCTGTAGTATTATCACAATAGAGTGTGATAGGATCTTTACTGATCGGTACTACATCCAGCTCTTGGACGAAGATTCGCATCGATACTGCTTCTTTAGCTGCCTTAGAAGCTACGGTATACTCAGACTCTTCTATAGAATCTTCCACCACACTTTTCTTTGAGCTCTTCCAACTCACTGCACCTCCATTCAAACTGAAGATGTATCCAGTCTGCGACTTCATGTCATCTTGATCAGTCTGGAAACTAGCATCTACATGTCCTCTGATGACTAGTTCCTCATCTCCTCCATAAAACAGGAACATATCCTTAGTATGCCTCAGATACTTAAGGATAGTCTTGACTGCCATCCAATGGCGGTCTCCTGGATCAGCATGATATCTGCCTACCACACTTAATGCGTAAGAAACATCTAGCCTCGTACATAGCATATCATACATGACTGACCTAATCGCGGATGCATAAGGGATCCTTTCCATTCTCTTTCTTTCCTCATGTGTCTGAGGACACATTTTCTTGGAAAGATGAATGCCATGTGAC
Organism: Viscum album; assembly: GCA_963277665.1. Classification (NCBI taxonomy): domain Eukaryota; kingdom Viridiplantae; phylum Streptophyta; class Magnoliopsida; order Santalales; family Viscaceae; genus Viscum; species Viscum album. The sequence continues at coordinate 136,993 of CAUJRU010001420.1, forward strand.
ACTGGCAACAATCCCCTCTTGGACTGTTCCATACTGAATCTATTCAGTATCTTGTCAATGTATGTACTTTGACTCGGGCCCAGAATTCTCTTGGATCTATCATGATGGATCTTGATCCCAAGAATATATGCTGGCTCACCCAAGTCTTTCATGGAGAATCATTTATGCAACCATGCCTTAACTGACTGTAAGACAGGTACATCGTTTCCAATTAGTAATATGTCATCAACATATACTATTAGGAAAACGACTGCACTTCCACTAAACCTCTTGTAGACACAAGGCTCTCATTCGTTCTTAACAAAGCCAAATTCCGTTACATCTTCATCAAAATTAATGTTCCATGACCTTGATGCTTTCTTTAATCCATAAATGGATTTATACAACTTGCATACCTTGTTGGAATCCTTTGGAGTCACAAAACCTTCAGGTTGTGTCATGTAGACATCTTCCTAGAGGTTCCCATTAAGGAATGCTGTTTTGACATCCATTTTCCAAATTTCAAAGTCATGGTAAGCAGAAATGGCCAATAGGATTCTGATGGATTTCAGCATCACAACTGGTGAAAAGGTTTCATCATAGTCAATTCCTTGACGCTGTCTAAAACCTTTTGCAACCAGTCTGGCCTTATAGCTGCTGACTTGCCCCTCCATATCTAGTTTCTTCTTGAATACCCATTTATTACCAATAGGCTTTACATCAACTGGAGGATCTACCAAAATCTAGACTTGGTTTTGGTACATGGAATCCATTTCAGAATTCATGGCTTCTTGCCACTTGGCAACGTCTGTGACTTAATCTACTTCCTTGTAGGTAAGAGGATCATCATTGTCAACCAATAATGAGTCACCATCCTTGGTGACAAGAAAACCATATCGTTCTGGTTCTCTTACCTCTCTCGTGCTCCTACACAGTTCTTGTGTATCTGGAACAGATTGTTCTTCCACGGGTCTTTGTGGAATCTATTCTTGTACCAACTCCTGTGTATCTAGAGCCTCGACTTCATCGAAGTCTATCTCGCTCCCACTATCTCTTTTGGAGATGTGCTCCCTCTCAAGGAATATGGCGTGTCTTTCCACTGTAACCTTTTTGTCTGAGGGGTTGTATAGGTAATATCCCCTTGTTTCCTTCGGATATCCTATAAAGATACACTTTGTGCATATGGGTGCAAGTTTGTTACCTGAAGAGGCCTTAACAAATGCTTCGCTACCCCACACATGTAAATTCAATAAGATGGATTTGCGTCCACTCCATAACTCATATGGAATACCATTTATCGATTTAGTTGGTACTTGGTTTAATATGTGTGCAGCTATTTATAATGCATATCCCCAAGATGATAATGGAAGACTCGCATGACTCATCATTGATCTCACCATGTCCAACAGGGTGTGGTTCCTCCTTTCGCTTACACCATTCCACTGTGGCGTGTTAGGAGGAGTGAGTTGAGATAGAATCCCAAACTCCCGTAAGAAATCAATGAATTCTTGATTAAGATATTATCCTCCTCTATCTGAGTGGAGTTTCTTAATATTCTTACCAAGATGGTTCTCAAATTAATTCTTGTATTATTTGAACCAATCAAAAGAATATGACTTATACCTCATTAATTATATATATCCATATCTACTAAAACCATCAGTAAAAGTTATGAAGTACGAGAACCCACCCCTTGCTTCAACTGGAAATGGTCCACACACATCTGTGTGAACTAGTTCTAGAAGCTCTTTAGCCCTTTCACCTTTCCCACTAAATGGGGCTTTGGCCATTTTGCCTTGTAGACACACATTACATACACCAAGTGGTTTTAGTTCGAAAGAATCTAAATACCCATCTTGATGTAATTTTTTCAAACGTTTCTCATTGACATGACCTAGCCAATGATGCCAAAGTTGGGTGTTGTACGAGTCATGTGAATTTACTTTGTCATCGATTTCCATTACTTGGTTTGTGTAGTCTAACACATAAAGGTCGTTATATAAATGTGCCCTACCAAAACAAATGCTATCTTTATAAAAGTAGCAACATTAATTTACAAACTTGAATATGAATCCATTGGTATCTAATTTGGATACTGAAATAATGTTTTTAGTAACAGAAGTCACATAATAACAACCCTTTAACACCACGATAATCCCAGTAGGCAATGTGTGGTGGTAGTCTTCGATAGCTACAACAGTGAGTCTGGATCCGTTGGCTGCTCGTAGATCCACCTCACCTCAGTCAATATTTCTGAATCTACTTGGTTCCTGTATTTGGATACAGATGTGAGCACCACAAGAAGTATCTAAAACCCAATTAGTAGAAATAGATAGATTTCATTCGATAACAAATGCACCTGAAGCTTCCCCTTGCTTCCTTGACTGGGTGCAGTTTTTCTTCCAGTGGCCCTTCTTGACACATGCGAAACAAACAACATCCTATTCCTTTGCCTCCCCTTTGATATTCCTTTTCATGGAAGGCTTTGAATAAGATTTGGGCTTAAAGCTCTTCGCCTTCCCTTTCCTTTTATTCACCATAAGGACAGAAGTTTTTTCACGCTTCATGTCATTATCCACTTGGCGAATAAGGATAAGGAGATCATACAGAGACTTCTCAATGCTGTTCATGTTAAAGTTCACAACAAGGTTAGAGAAGCTCTGGGGAAGTGATGCAAGAATGAGATCAGTACCCAGTTCTTTGGGGTGTTTAAACCCTAGAACTTCCAATCGCTCAATGTAGCCAATGATCTTGACTGCATGAGGCCCAGCTGGGGCACCCTCTCCAAGCTTGCTCTAGAATAGAGCCTTAGAGATCTCAAACCTTTCCTATCTTTCTCTCTCCTGGAATAGACCACGGAGGTGCTCGAGCATGCTATAGGCATCCATGTCCTCATGAGACTTCATGAGTTCACTTGACATTGATGATAACATCAAACATTGAACGTCTAGTGCATCGCTCAAATGTTGATCATAGACAAGGAAATCTTCATCACTTGCCCATTGGGCAGGAGGATCAGGAAGTGAGGACTCCAACACGTAATACTTTCGTTCATGGAATAGGACAACCCGAAGGCGCCTAAACCATTCCTGAAAGTTACTATCGGTGAGGATATTGTCTTGGTCCAGAATTGATCGCAGAGAAAATGTGGTTGATGATTTTTTCATTTCGATTCTACAAATTAAAAGAGCAGATTTATCAGTACTTTCTTGATTACATTTTATAAAAATAATAAATGAATTTATTAATTCTCCCACCATTTTATCAAGTCCCAATGGCCCTCACCATTCAAATCATAATTTACAGTTGCTTTGACATTCTAGTGGAAAGGATCCATATTCCCCTTCACATAACCCCAACAAGGGTTGGTCAAGGTATTTGAAGGTATTTAGGTAGGCAAGTCTTTTCCAACTGTGAGCTTACAGTTCCTTGATCTGTTGAGTGGACTCCGCAATCCTGAAATCCTGACTTGGATTTCCTCAACTCTTGCCTCCAATATTAAATCAAGTCTAGCAAGGGCTACTCCTCTTGATGTAATATGGTTAAGTCAACCCGAAACCTTTCATAAGGGCTTCCTTTATAAATGTAAGTGTCCCGACAAGGGTTAGTCAAACACATAGTTTTATTGAGTATTTCCCTTAATCAAGTAACGAAAGGCTTGGTCTGACGTAATATGGTATTGAGGGATTTTAATCTTTTATGCATAGTTTCACATTATCACATGCTTGTTAATATTAAGTGATGCTTACTTAAGTGATTAACCATGTTCCGATAATGTTTACGCATAGTCTAGTTTTTAGTTTATTCCATATTTTCATGCTTGTTCATTTTATTAACTATGTGATTGCGACAACACATACATAATAAATAAACCATGCAATTTAGACAGAAATAAAATAAGATGGCATGATCATGATCTTCTATTGGTTAGCTTATCTAGCGGTTTTGATAAGCTAACCCTGACCTAGGGAAAACACCTTGAACCTGATGGTTCATGTTTTGTAGCTCCCACCTGTCCACCTTTGTATCTTCTTGCGTCGGTTTCGCCTCGGCTTCGGGATTTGAACAGTCTCCTCTGGATTGGGGAGATCCTCCATTACATGGGTTTACATTAAAGAAACCATGGGCACACAGGCCCTAAATTTTATTGGAAGAAGGCTCACAGGCCAACAAATTTAAATTAAATAAATTTAAATGAAACCATATACATACAAAGGGTCTTTGGTCTAGCTCATGATCATCCATAGCATGCAACGACATTTACGCATATTTAGAATTCAAATTATTTTAATCATTCTTTAATTTAAGATAATTCTCACTCGAATTCGATTAATTATGATCTTATAATTAATCAATTCTTTATCTTAAATTCCTTTCTAAATTTCCTTGATATTCTTCTCATCTATATTCCTTGTACGGGTCTTTGTACATTGGAGGAAACCTGGTGAAATTCCATTTCTGGAAAGTACACGGCGTGTAGTTTATAATTACATGGCGTGTATTTCTTTTCACTCTTTATCCAAAGTACACGCCGTGGATTTGGTGTGTTTTCTGTACTTTGTAAATTTTGGAGTACACGACATGTAGATAAATCATACATGGCGTGTACTTCCTTGTTACGCGGTAACCGGCTTGGCGATCCCATGTACGCGGTACGCGGCTTATCTTTGTACACGGTTTCACCTGGGCTGTAAAGACTCGTAAATTTCAAGTAATTTTTTTTCTTAATTTTCTTTGGAATTTTACAAGAATGCAGTTTTGGACGGAACCTGATTCTGAGGCCCAGTGTGTCCGAAATCTTTTTCCGAAGTTTGACTCGGGTGCGTTCAGTGAACGGACGAGCGGGTTTTTCTAACTTTTGAACCAGTGCTCGGAATCAAATTCTGAGGGCACCGATGGAATCACAGCGCCGATATTTTTTTAGAAATGCCTCTTCCGGAGTTGCGTTTGCTCGGGTGTGGTTTTTAAATTTTTGGGGTTAAGTTAAGAAATAAAATAAAGTGTGCGACAACTTTATTTTTATTTCACTTAAAGCCACTTGGAAGCCACTTAAAGCTGCTTAAGCTGAGTTGATGCGGATAGGGTGCTATCCAAAAATATCCTACCCTCTTGGTAGGATATTTGTGAGGTGGGGCCTGTACGAGCCCCACCGTTTCTTTTCCGCTCAGTAATGCCCCCGCGAAAACCCGTCATTATGAAAGTAAACTGACGCGTTTTCTTAAATTCTTAACGCACCATTTAATTGGGCGGTTAACTTCGTTAAATTAATTCTATGAATTAATTTAATCGTTTCTTAACCTGTTTACAATCCGTTGGCGTAATAATAAAATAATACCAACGCACGACTTCTTTAGGATTGCTCGTTGAGAGGTTTTGACAAATTTTGTGCCTTCATCCTCCTTCGTGAAGAACGCGAAGAACGCGAAGAACGCCATCACCCTCGTAGATTGACAACGCTTCTTCCGAGACGTTCTTCCCCGCAACGATCTCCGATCACCAACTACTTGAGTTCGTTGACGCGACATCGTATTCCGTGATGACGCGACGCCCTTCCGCGACGATGCGACGCCCTTCCGCGACGCGACAATCGCCTCCTTCCGCGATGATCAATTCCGCGAAGAATGCGCGCTCGACGACTACGGCGAGGTAGGGATTTTTATTTGAGAACAATCTTTAATTCCCGTGATTGTTTCTTTTAAAAACAAATAACCCGGATCAAGTTCAATTTTTAATTCTATTAAAAGTGTGCCTTGCTTGTTATTCATGTGTTGAATATTTTATTCCCAATTGTTATCACCTAACGCAGAGGGTGCGGGCCAAACAAACACGGACCGACAACCCTCCGCAGTTTTTCGTTGATGTGCGGATTGGAGGGCGATGAAAAAACATGCCGCAGAGGTGATTTGTTGTTTCTGCAGTGAAGTACGGGACCCGGGAGGAGCTACGGCGTAGACGGAAACAAAATCAGACCACCGGAGCAACTCCGGTGGCCCGCGGAACCCACCGGCGGCGCCCCAGCGCGCCGCCAGATATGGCCGCCGCGGGTTCAGCCGCCGCGGCGGCGTCCAGCGGACCCGCGGCCGCGCGGGTCCGGAACACACGGGATGCGACTTTTCCGCGTCCGCTGATCCAGCGCGGCCCCACGTGGGGCCGTGACACCTTCATCCCGCGGGGGCAGCGCCCCGCAGCTCCCTCGCTCGGCCGAGCCGAGCCGGGCCGATCCGACCGGCCGGGTCGCACCCTGGATGGGCCGGGCCGCGCCGAACCGAGGGGGGGGGGGGGGGGTTGGGTTCGGACCATTTCCGGTATTTTGCCCGTAACTTGAGCTACGAGCCTCCGAACGACGCGCCGTTAGCGGAGATGCAATCCTTGGATCGAGAAGGTCGTTTTGGTATATTGAACTCAAGGTTTCGGGATACTTTGGGTTCGGCCGGGTTGGTTCGTACACAAAACCAACCGGGCCCTTGGAGCGGAAACGCTCATATCTTGAGCTTCAGACGTCCGATTGACGTTCCGTTGACTTTTTTGAATTCCTCTAAGTGAGACGGATCTTTTGGCATACTCCGCCCGAGGTTTGGACGCAGATGGAGTACAGTTGGGTTGGTTTTTCCTTAAAAACCAACTGTGCCCCTGGGACGAAAAAGTCAATAACTCTCAGACCGGGCGTCCGATTGACGCGCCGTCTGCAAAGTTGAGTTCCTGTTGGCGATACAGAAATTTTGGATACATCAACTCTGGACTATGTGTCATTTTATGTATCAGCCTCTCGGCTCGTGGAGCGGACCCTCCCGAACGAACTTGCTGTGTGCGGGAACCCTAGAGCTGGCTGCGACTGCTACTGTGACGACGACGACTGTGCAGAGAATCCTATGTGGGTTCGACGATGAAGACTGTCGTACTGGAATCCTATGTGGGTTCGACGATGAAGACTGTCGTACTGGAATCCTATGTGGGTTCGACGATGAAGACTATCGTACTGGAATCCTATGTGGGTTCAACGATGAAGACTGTCATACTGGAATCCTATGTGGGTTCGACGATGAAGACTGTCGTACTGGAATCCTATGTGGGTTCGACGATGAAGACTGTCGTACTGGAATCCTATGTGGGTTCGACGATGAAGACTGTCGTACTGGAATCTTATGTGGGTTCGATGATGAAGACTATCATACTGGAATCCTATGTGGGTTCGACGATGAAGACTGTCGTACTGGAATCCTATGTGGGTTCGACGATGAAGACTGTCGTACTGGAATCCTATGTGGGTTCGACGATGAAGACTATCGTACTGGAATCCTATGTGGGTTCGGCGATGAAGAAAATTGTTCCGGAATCCTCTGTGGGTTCGACGATGATGACTATAGTGCTTGTATCCTACGTGGGTCCTAGAAGATGAATCAGTTATTACATCTGATCATCTCTCTTACTTTACGAAGATGTATACCTGTGTGAGCTGAAACTCTGTTTTACTTTCCTTGTGGATTTTGTTGAGCTATCCTGTGTGGATTTACGTTTTACTTTCCTTTTTGGATTGTGTTGAGCTATCCTGTGTGGATTTTACATTTTTCTTTCCTATGTGGACTGGGTTGTACTTGAGCTCGGATGTTGGAGCCGAGCGAGAATTGATGACTTAGGTATATGTATGGGCATATACCTAAGCCGTGTCGGATGTTACTTCATGGTTTTATCTTTCCTTTGTGGATTATCCTTTGTGGATTCTGAGAGACCTTCAGGGGTCTCGGGGTCCCTAATGAGTAGCTTATACTCACCCCTGCACGGGCTATGCCCGCACTACGTTGTGTTGGTTACAGACGACGGACAGCGCTGATCGCGGTGGAGGATTGCGGAGCAGGACGGTACCTGGAGGTGGACCATTGGGCAGAGTGTACTCAGAGCGGACGGCTGGACCGAGGAGCTGTGGAGGCTATCTGTTCTCACCCTTCAAGTGGGACTTCCAGAGGATGGCTCGACGCTGCAGATTTACTTTTCAGTTGCTGTTTTCCCCCCTTTCAGTTGTACTTTACAGTTGGGCTTGTATTTCCGGCCCCCTTTACTTTTTCCACACTTACTGTTGTACCCGCTTTTACTTAGTGTTTACTTTTTCCGCTTACTTACTCTGTAGTGCTTGTTTACTTTACAAAGGCAATGCCTTCCCTTTTTACCGGGATTTACACCTTGGTGCTAGTCGCCAGCCCCTGGCCTATAGAAGGCGGGCTTGGGGTAGTCACGGCACGGGCCCTGAGGATAGGTCGTGAAAAATTGGTATCAAAGGTGGTCGGTTCTACCGAAGACTCTGATCTTTATTCTATGTGAATCAATAGTGTTTAGCATATTGGGTGTAGTTATCAGTCCAGGGAGTCCAGTGTTGGTGCGGCGGCCGACATATCCGTACACCAGGACCCTGACTTCTTATTTTCGACTTAATGCATGAAAACATTGATTGCATGTGTGTTTCATGTTTTCTTTGTGATTACTTGTATCAGCTCACCAGGTATACTGTTCTGACCATGGCACACCTGTTTCTTTTCAGGATGGCCCCACGACGGCAGCCAGCTAGGGTTCCGAGCGTTGTGCGTGGTGAGAGCCCACCGAGCGACGAGGACTCGGTACAGGGCCCTTTGACAGCTGAGGCACCGGTGGTACCTATAACTGTCGAGCCACCGATGCTACCAGCCCCAGCCGCTGACGATACACGTCGCCTTAGTGCACTGCATGAGTTCCAGCGCCAGCGACCGCCCAGGTTCCGCGGGGAGACGGACCCCCAGGCAGCTGAGGACTGGCTGGAGGCAGTTGTACGGGTTTTCAGGTTAGTGAGGACACCAGCAGACCTCATGGTGATCCTCGCAGCGAGCCTCCTGCACGTGGCGGCAGGCAGATGGTGGAGCTTGATGCTCCAGGTGCACGATGAGGCATCTCTCCTCTGGACAGACTTTGAGAGCATCTTCCGCTCGGAGTTCATCCCAGCCACCCTCCGTGCGGTGCGTATCCAGGAGCTACTACAGTTGCGGCAGGGCAGCATGATGGTTGCCCAGTACTCGGCGAGATTTACTGATCTCTCGCGCTACTTCACCGATATGGTACGAGATCCGTTCTTCTGGGCTCAGACATTCGAGCAGGGACTGAGGCATGAGATCAGGGCCTCGATGATATCCCTCAACATTCTGACGCAGGCAGAGGTGTTGGAGAGAGCCCTTTTAGTAGAGAGTTTCCTCGCCAATCAGGCACCAGCGGCAGGACCCTCTGCAGGACGACCCGTAGCGGAGTTTTCTACAGCTGGCAGTCGACAGGTGACGCAGAGGTCCAAGCGGGCCAGACCTTCAGATGGGCAATCTCAGGGTGATGATTCGGTTGTGCGGGGCACACGAAGGAGAGCCAGCTACTCGAGGAGCAGTCAATGCTACGCATGCGGCAGGCAAGGTCACATGGCTCGAGATTTCCCGACTCGTCCTGCTGATGAACAACAGGCGGTAGAGGGACCTCCCAGGCAGAGGTTTGACCATGACGGTCTGCAGGGAGCAGGCGGGCGAGGTATAGGAGCTGGCCGTGCAGCTGGAGGTGGACGACGCTTCGGGGTGTTTCCACCACCACCACCAGGAGGTCCACCCCGACCGCAGGGGACATGAGGACATGGGAGAGCTCAGCTTTAGCAGCTGAGGCCTACGATCATGGAGCTCCGGGAGCAGGTGGGCCGGAGCGGGACTAGCTCCAGACCTAGAGACTTTTGTTCATGTTGCTTTTAGGTTTGTTGTTTTATGTTTGTAGATGCTTTGTGTCTTTGTACTTGAGCTGCAGTAATAAAAGACACCTTTTTTTTGTGGCATTTACTTTCCTGTCCTCTCTTGTGTTGTTACTAAGAGGTTCCAGTTTAGACTGTTGACTTGACCCTCACTTGAGAGATACCTACTAGATGAGGCCCTGTTACCACACACTGATTCCGATAGTGTGACTCAACCCTTGGAGGCGAGAGTAACGGTTGGATCTCTTGGTAGTAGCGTCGAGGCCTTACGACGTCATCCTTGCTATGGGTTTGTATCATCCATGATGGGATTGACTGTATTAGGCGAAGAACGTGGTTCATCCAAAGGATGAGACCAGATTTCTCTTATCGGCAAAGAAGAAATCACAACAGCTCTTGTAGGACCAGAGAAGGTCCAGATCATCCAGGAGCGGATGATGACAGCTCAGAGCCGGCAGAAGTCTTACGCTGACAGGAGGTGGAGGCCACTAGAGTTCAAGGATGGCGACCACGTCTTCTTGCGTGTCTCACCTCGACGTGGATTACAGAGATTTGGCTGAGGCGGAAAGTTGTCTCCACGCTTCATCGGACCATTCCAGGTCCTCAACAGGATTGGCGAGGTGGCTTATCGCCTGGCTCTACCACCTCAGTTGCACCGGGTGCATGACATCTTCCACGTATCCCAACTGAGGAGATACGTGCACGACCCGACACACATCATTGACCATGGGGAGCTGGACGTTGATGATGGGGTGACTTTTTCGGAGGTTCCGGTGGAGATCAAGGATCGATAGGAGCAGGTCCTACGTGGACGGTCGATTCCTCCAGTGCGCATCAGATGGCATCACGGGAACCTCCAGGAGAGCACTTGGGAGCGGGAGGCTCAGATGCGTGCTCAGTACCCACATTTGTTTCCCTAGTTTATGAGGTATCTTTACGGGGACGTAAATATCTGAGGTGGGAGTGATGTAAAGACCCGTAAATTTCAAGGAATTTTTTTTCTTAATTTTCTTTGGAATTTTACAAGAACGCAGTTTCAGACGGCACCAGATTCCGAGGCCCGGTGTGTCCAAAATCTTTTTCCGAAGTTTGACTCGGGTATGTTCAGTGAACGGACGAGCGAGTTTTTCTAAATTTTGAACCGGTGCTCGGAATCGAATTCTGAGGGCACCGATGGAATCACAACGCCGATATTTTCTTAGAAATGCCTCTTCCGGAGTTGCGTTTGCTCGGGTGTGGTTTTTAAATTTTTGGGGTTAAGTTAAGAAATAAAATAATGTGTGCGACAACTTTATTTTTATTTCACTTAAAGCCACTTGAAAGCCACTTAAAGCTGATTAAGCTGAGTTGATGCAGATAGGGTACTATCCAAAAATATCCTACCCTCTTGGTAGGATATTTGTGAGGTGGGGCCCGCACGAGCCCCACCGTTTCTTTTCCGCTAAGTAACGCCCCCACGAAAACCCGTCATTATGAAAGTAAACTGACGCATTTTCTTAAATTCTTAACGCACCATTTAATTAGGCGGTTAACTTCGTTAAATTAATTCTATTAATTAATTTAATCGTTTCTTAACCTGTTTACAATCCGTTGGCGTAATAATAAAATAAGACCAACACACGACTTCTTGAGGATTTCTCGTTGAGAGGTTTTGACAAATTTTCTGCCTTCATCCTCCTTCGCGAAGAACGCGAAGAACGCGAAGAACGCGAAGAACGCCGTCACCCTCAGAGATTGACGACGCTTCTTCCGAGACGTTCTTCCCCGCAATGATCTCCGATCACCAACTGCTTGAGTTCGTCGACGCGACACCGTATTCCGTGATGACACGATGCCCTTCCGCGACGACGCGACGCCCTTCCGCGACGCGACGATCGCCTCCTTCCGCGACGATCAATTCCGCGAAGAACGCGCGCTCGACGACTACGGCGAGGTAGGGATTTTTATTTGAGAAAAATATTTAATTCCCGTGATTGTTTCTTCTAAAAACAAAGAACCCGGATCAAGTTCAATTTTTAATTCTATTAAAATTGTGTCTTGCTTGTTATTCATGTGTTGAATATTTTATTCCCGATTGTTATCACCTAACGCGGAGGGTGCGGGCCAAACAAACCTGGCCCGACAACCCTCTGTAGTTTTTCGTTGATGTGCGGATTGGCGGGCGATGGCAAGACATGCCGCAGAGGTGATTTTTTGTTTCCACAGTGAAGTACGGGACCCGGGAGGAGATACGGCACAGAAAGAAACGAAATCGGACCACCGGAGCAATTCTGGTGGCCCGGGGAACCCACCGGCGACGGCGCCCCGGCGCGCGGCCAGACAGGGCCGCCGCGGCTGAAGCCGCGGCGGCGGTGGTTAGCGGACCCGCGGCCGCGCGGGTCCGGCACACACGGGATGCTGCTTTGCCGCGTCCGCTGATCCAGCGCGGCCCCACGTGGGGCCGCGACACCTTCATCCCGTGGGGGCAGCGCCCCGCGGCTCCCTCGCTCGGCCGCTCGGCCGAGCCGAGCCGGGCCGATCCGACCGGCCGGGTCGCGCCCTGGCCGGGCTGGGCCGCGCTGAACCGGGTCGGACCCGGACCCGGGTCGGGTCGACCCGGTTTGGGCCGACCCGGGGGGGGGGGGGGGGGGTTGGGCCGGGTCGGTCTGGGCCCAGACCCCCCGTCTTCGGACCGTTTCGGGTCTTTTGCCCGTAACTTGAGCTACGGGCCTCTGAACGACGCGCCGTTAGCGGCGATGTGATCCTTGGATCGAGACGGTCGTTTCGGTATATCGCACTCAAGGTTTCGAGATACTTTGGGTTCGGCCGGGTTGGTTCGTACACGAAACCAACCGGGCCCTCGGAGCGGAAACGCTCATATCTTGAGCTTCGGGCGTCCGATTGATGTGCCGTCGACTTTGTTGAATTCCTCTAAGTGAGAAGGATCTTTTGGAATACTACGCACGAGGTTTGGATGCAGGTGGAGTACGGTCGGGTTGGTTTTGCCTTAAAAACCAACCGGGCCCCTAGGACGAAAAAGCCAATAACTCTCAGACCGAGCGTCCGATTGACGCGCCGTCTGCGACGTTGAGTTCCTGTTGGCGATACGGAACTTTTGGATACATCAAATCTGGACTATGTGTCAGTTGATGTATCAGCCTCTCGGCTCGTGGAGCGGACCCTCCTGAACGAGCTTGCTGTGTGCGAGAACCCTAGAGCTGGCTGCGACTGCTACTGTGACGACGACGATTGTGCAGAGAATCCTATGTGGGTTCGACGATGAAGACTGTCATACTGGAATCCTATGTGGGTTCGACGATGAAGACTATCGTACTGGAATCCTATGTGGGTTCGACGATGAAGACTGTCCTACTGGAATCCTATGTGGGTTCGACGATGAAGACTGTCATACTGGAATCCTATGTGGGTTCGATGATGAAGATTGTCGTACTGGAATCCTATGTGGGTTCGACAATGAAGACTGTCGTACTGGAATCCTATGTGGGTTCGACGATGAAGACTGTCGTACTGGAATCCTATGTGGGTTCGATGATGAAGACTCTCGTACTGGAATCCTATGTGGGTTCGACGACGAAGACTGTAGTACTGGAATCCTATGTGGGTTCGACGATGAAGACTGTCATACTGGAATCCTATGTGGGTTCGACGATGAAGACTTTCGTATTGGAATCCTATGTGGGTTCGACGATGAAGACAATTGTTCCGGAATCCTCTGTGGGTTCGACGACGATGACTACACTTCTTGTATCCTACGTGGGTCCTAGAAGATGAATCAGTGATTACATCTGATCATCTCTCTTACTTTACGAAGAAGTATACTTGTGTGAGGTGAAACTCTGTTTTACTTTCCTTGTGGATTGTGTTGAGCTATCCTGTGTGGATTTACGTTTTACTTTCCTTTTTGGATTGTGTTGAGCTATCCTATGTGGATTTTACGTTTTGCTTTCCTGTGTGGACTGGGTTGTACTTGAGCTCGGATGTTGGAGCCGAGCGAGAATTGATGACTTAGGTATATGTATGGGCATATGCCTAAGATGTGTCAGATGTTACTTCGTGATTGTATCTCTCCTTTGTGGATTATCCTTTGTGGATTCTAGGAGACCTTCGGGGGTCTCAGGGTCCCTACTGAGTAGCTTATACTCACCCCTGCACGGGCTATGCCCGCACTACGTTGTGTTGGTTGCAGACGACAGACAACGCTGATCGCGGTGGAGGATTGCGGAGCAGGATGGTACCTGGAGGTGGACCATTGGGCGGAGTGTACTCAGAGCGGATGGCTGGACCGAGGAGCTGTGGAGGCTATCTGTACTCACCCTTCAGGTGGGACTTCTAGAGGACGGCTCGACGCTACGGATTTACTTTTCAGTTGCTGTTTTTCCCCCTTTCAGTTGTACTTTACAGTTGGGCTTGTATTTCCGGCCCCCTTAACTTTTTCCGCACTTACTGTTGTACCAGCTTTTACTTAGTGTTTAATTTTTCCGCTTTCTTACTCTGTAGTGCTTGTTTACTTTACAAAGGCAATGCCATCCCTTTTTACCAGGATTTACGCCTTGGTGCTAGTCGCCAGCCCCTGGCCTATGGAAGGCAGGCTTGGGGTAGTCACGACACGGGCCCCGAGGACGGGTCGTGACATGGGCCGGAATGGACTACACGGCGTGTTGCTCCAACATACATGCCGTGTATTCCGGTTCCATGTGTGGTTTAATTCTGGTCAACACAGGGTGATTAATTCTTAGGCATATTCAATTCACACGGTGTGGTTTGGCGGACCAGTGCCGATTCATTGAACCTAATTACACGGCGTGTAGTTTTAATTACATGCCGTGTAATCCCATGTTGTACAGGCATAAAGAGCGGCTCCTCCGGATGAGTTCCTCATTTTTATTTTAATCAAAAATTAAAATTAAAAGGCCGTTTCTGTGATATTAATCGAGAAACGAAGGAGGAAGAATAGATCTTGTTTATTCATATTAATAGAACGATATATTTCGAATTGAATCAAATATAAATGCGTAAATTATCAACGAAAATTAAATAACTATAATCAACGTTGTAACCTCGCTTTGATACCATTTTAAGGTTCCGGGCGTAGTGGAAGCGCATGGGTGGATGTTCCCACTAGGATTTTTTTCATTAGAAATGATCAATCCGGGATCAATACGACGATAAATGCCCATCTCCACGGATCGAATCACAGAAAAAGACAAAGAAGAAGGTTTTTCCCAGAACCACAAATAAGAATCGTTACAAGTTGACTATAATTAATTTAATCAATTGAAAAAAATACCTTTTGGGTGTTCTTTCTTCATTGATGTTCTTAATCACGTTCCGATATGATTCGTCGTTGCATCGCAGAAGCCAAATGTAGACTTCCTCTAGCGGTGATCCACATGTGTACCTCGTATCTCGGGACATCGCCAAAGGAGTCTCCGGGTGCTAGCGTGGAGAAACCTCTGCCTGCGTTGTCTGCCTTAGATCGTCTTGATCCGATGGAAGAGGATCTCTCTCGGTCTTGAGAGCGTTCTTGGAGGAAGAGGTTCTTTCGGCCTTGAAAGAATTCTCTAGAGTTGTTGTGCACAACGATTCTCTTAGGTGTAGGAAAAGAGTTGGGGTTGTGAGGATATTTATAATCAGGTTTGAGGTTGTAGAGTTATGATAATAAATAAACGCGTTACGCATTTTATTTATTTCATTGACTCTTATTTAAAACCCCCATGTCGAATAATTAATTCATTGACATGTTCCCACGCTGATTATAATACATATCATTTAAAACAATATTATATCCTCAAAATCCCGACTAGAAAAACTACACGGCGTTTATTAATAAATACACGGTGTGTACTTGTTTTTCATTGAAAAATACATGGCGTGTACATTCAATGTACACGACATGTATATCTTGTTTTCATTTATTCATTTCTTTTCCATAAAGAAAACTACACGGCGTGTAATAATTAATGCACAACGTGTACTTGTTTTCCATTGAAAACTACACGGCGTGTACATTCAATGTACACGGCGTGTATATCTTGTTTTCATTTACTTCTTCCTCCAATCATTAAAAATATATAGTCTTCCTTGAATAATTATTAAACCACGTACGGGAATAATCTTTATTCTAATTGAGATACTTGAATACACTTAGTGTGTGACCCTCTAGGCCACTTTCTCGTTGGCATTAGGCGGGCTTGCCTAAAGTCCAAGATTACTGTCTAGCAACGGGTCAAGGCACCCAAGAGAAAGATGTTGATGCCGCATTGACGTATCACCTCATACGAATGCTTACTGTGTAATTTAATCCCTTTTTCTCGATATCTCATCAAGCAGGTTTCATGGCAGTTTCATAAACCTATATGCTTGATCCGTCGTTCTTTGTCTTCCTGAAATAAACTCGCCGTTTATACCATGGACATGGAATTTAATGCGACAGTTTTATTTCAATCAAAGGGCCGAGATATCAACTTCCATAAATGGAAGGGACAAATCCTTCCTCGACTTATCCATTAACAATATGTCACTAGTGACGCACCCAACATACCCTACTTCCTACCAACTGTCTACGTGATGGTTTTCGTCAGTAAATCTAAGTGCGCGAGTCATGACATGAGTTAATGATAATCTTCCAGTCTAAGGACCATTACATACGCTCATAGATAGCAATGTCCGATGAAACCAAGACATGCGGAATTGCTACTAGTGGGTCTTTTCTCATAATCTCCCATCTTGGAGATTACCAAGTGCGAACTCCATGAGAGAGAGTCTCGTCTTCTTACGAGTGCTCGCACATGAAGGTCTGTATACTATGTGTCCTATCCTAGTATGTCATCCAACCGCAGAACTTTATTTAAGAATATTGTTATAGCATTTCAAGGTTCTCATCATAGCGGGGATCTTCCATGACCTTATCAATGCCAAAAATATTCAGGACATTATTATATTATAGTCATGCAGAATAATGAACAATATATAATAAGTGAACATTTATGTAATCAAAGTACAAAACAGTTGGTTCTCAGGACACCAAACCATACAATTTCCTACTCCTCTATAAATTTTAAGTTCTTCAATTTAGGTTTATTTGATTTTTACACCAGATCATGGTAGAATCATCCATTTATTAGGGAAATTTTGGTCATCATTAGTTTAGGAGATCCCAAAATAGATTACGCACATCATTTCATAGTGTTTCATTAAGGTATGTGTATGTGGTGAATTTTATTAGTTTTTTTCCTAATTAATTAATATAATTAATTGTTGTAATGGTATCACATTTTATTCCTTTTCCTAGAAATGGAATTGGGAGTTCACTGTGGACCTTCTGTGGCAGTTTATAGGAGTTTTGATGAGTGATGATCACACATTGACTTTTTTGGCATTATGTGAAGTCTTGTTTTAATCAATTAATTAATTATAGTTGCTATAAGAAATCAATTTTTAATGATTGGGGTTATTTTGGAGCTTGTAAAGTTCTAGATAGATCTATTGGATGCTAAAGAGGTTGGATGGGACCTGTACAGACTAGGGAAAGGTCTTCATTATTTTTAAATGTTATGGAAAGTTTTACTAATGAGGTAGGTGGTTCAAGAGCTTACCCATAGTCTTGTTAATAGTTTTTCATGTGTATATTGGTTTCACATTAAAGACCATGTGTTTTGTGTTTTCTTACTTGTATTGAGTAATCTTGATATGGGATTTGGATTGATACCTTGGACTTCCCATTGATCACGTTGGATTTGTTGGTGATTTTATGCCCGAACCTATGACCTCCCATGGGGAATTCCAACCTTTTAAATGGAATATTTTTTGTGTTCAGTTTTGTGAAATGACTATGAGGATCTAAAAATGGTTTTAATCATGTGAGTTGGGTTTTAACCTAGTTTTGGGTGTCAAAGTGGGAATTATATGTTTTGAAATGGATATTGTTTTGAAATGAGGTGATGATCTCCAAGTGGTTTATAAAAGGGGGTTATAAATGGATTTCAAATGTAGATTTGGAATGGGTGTGTGGTTTAATATTTGGTGAAATTTCTTAATGGATCTTGTTATGGATCTAATAGAAATGTAGGCCTTGGGACAATTTTGGTTTTTCTAAAAAATAAGACCCATGTTTTAGAAGGTGGTTTTAAAAGGTTTAACATGGAGGTTGGGTTTAGTTTCTTTTGAAACATGGAAGGGATTTGGCCTTATTGAGGTATGTTTTGGTTTTTAAGGCCTGTTAGAACCTTGGTAATGATGAAATGATAAAGGGTATTGAATATTGATAACTGAATGGTGGTTCACCATTGGAATTAATAAGTTA